>JAQGBY010002230.1:0-24094 GCA_034698785.1 Mycogona germanica
TGTCCGATGTCGTGTGTTTCGCAAGAATCAAAAATCTTAAACAAAGCATAAAAATGGCGCTAGGCGGATTTTGGCCATGGGGCAGTGGCTCGCTAAACCTAAAATCCGATACAGACAACAGCAAATTTCATTTTTCTTTATTTATCTTCGAGAAGATTGTTTAACTTTCTTGGTTTAAACGATTTTCGTTGCCGAGTCTCTGATTGTAGTCCTGCAATCCCCAATTAATTAACTATCATCGGCTCCTACCTCCTAAGATTTATTCGATTGGACAATGGACATATTGTACTTACATGTAACCTGATATTTGACAATTTTAAGGCGCCGCTTGTAATTGTCTGTATCGGATTTTAGGTTTAGCGAGTCTCTGCCTCATGGCCAAAATCCGCCTAGCGCCATTTTTATGATTTGTTTAAGATTTTTGATTCTTGCGAAACACACGACATCGGACAGAGGTGATTCATTCTCCCCGTAGCAGTTGACCATTGCGCCGGAGGGACGATTGACCATCTGTTTTAAGTTCGACCTCTTCCTGTTCCTCTTTCCATCCCGTTTTTCGATTTTACTTCATTTTCATTTGGACGTGCAAAGTAGGCACTCACCGACTCAAATACAACTGATGAGGAGCGTGGTTGCTCTGAAATATATTGATAGCCAGTGATACGGTAAAAAATTTCCTTTTTTAAATCCTTGGGTAGTGACGAAAGTCTGGGTTAAGTTCGTACGTTTGTCTGTTGTGTTCTCGCAAATTTCATTTTTCTTTATTTATCTTCGAGAAGATTGTTTAACTTCCTTGTTTAAACGATTTTCGTTGCCGAGTCTCTGATTGTAGTCCTGCAATCCCCAATTAATTAAGTTCGTTATATGTTTTTACATTCCTGCCGTCGAATTAAAAAAAAGGTCGTCACCTCAACCTCCGTGAATTCGTCACCAAGTGAACACGCAGACTCTCCGCAAGAACTTTTGAACTTAGATCTTTTCCATCCTTTCGAGCCGGAAAAATATTTTTAACTTTTCGTGCACCATCCGTTCTCTGCGACATGACAGACCCTTAGGGCAGAACATTTTTTGGCGGTGGTGGTGGTGGTGGTGGTGCGTGTGTTTACAGATTCGTTTCTCGGCTACTAACCGAATTTAGTAGTTATCTCGAACCAGTGACTTGCAGATGTTTGGGAGTGGGAGATGTGTAAAATGCCGGCCCAGTGGAGATGATTAAATCACGACCCCATCCCCGTTTCCTAAGAAACCATTCAGCATCTTTTCCAGCCAGGAAAACTGTTCCCCCTTACACCGGATCACGAGTTATATCGCTTCGATGCGAACATCATATCCCGATTTGATTGGTGTCAGAACTCAGAACCATTGGAACGGTTGGCTGATATACTCTGTATGGTTGCTTATCTTCATCGCTAGGTGGCGCTAATATATTTATAACGGCGAACTAACTTATTCTTTAGAGCGCCATCACAAGGCACCAATACGTGTCATGCACAGAGGCTTACACCAATGGTCGACCCACTCACGGTATAAAATGAGTCGTGATGTCTGTGAACCTCAGACACAGGTCTTCAGTTCAAATCCGTACCAATTTCCGTCAACCACTGGCGTGTCATTTGGCAGAACGATTTAAATATTGTCAGCCCACTGGCAAGGGAAACAATTGAGTCCTTCATGGCTGAGTTGAACAGAAGATCCTCTGTTTCGTGTCCACTAGTCCAGCCGAACGATCTTATTACTACAGAGTTATACAAAGTTTCTCTCCCAAAATTTAGCCATATGCGACAAGGTTCGATGAATTAATTTATCAGGTCACGCACGTTTTTATCTCCATTGCAACGTGTTCAAACGCAAATGTACTTTTATATTCCCTGTTGTGCCATTTTGAAAGGTTGGTCGCGCATTTGCCTTGCTCATGTACTTGTAGTGCTGGTGTACATGTAGTTCCCATGAGTTATTCACCATCAGAAGCAGCTATGGGGAGATCTACAGCAGTTTACCTTTAGTTAAAATGCAAAATAGCCGCAGATGTCTGCTTCATTTTGCGCAGACGATTCAGGGCCGGAGATGTGTCTGCATCGTTCCGTTCAAGAACAACATCCTCCTGAGGCCGCATGTCCACCTAAAACCCTTTAGCACCGCACAAATTACGATATAGTAGACATCTCCTCTATAGTGATTGGCCAATTGAACGCAACGTACTTGCCTGTACTGTAGTTAATTTTACGTGCAACAATACATATTTACAATACAAGTAAATACCTGTCGCTGATATAAATTTCTGGCCCCCCATGTTAGTTGTTTATATGATAGATAATTTCGAGCCCACTGAATTCTAATAGTGAAGGGTAAATAAGAATAACAATGATGATGCTTTGTCAGCACTCGGTCCGTCCCGTGTTCGATTCCCGACGCTGGCTCTCGTTTATTCGATCTCTTAGTTACTTATGAAAGTGTGTTCCCTTACGCGGGGTTGAAGCATAGCAATCCTATTGTACACTGCAGTCTACACGTATCTGAAATATTTTTAAAAATCTATAACGCCTTTAACAGTCCCAAAAACTACTGGAGAAGGAAACGCTCTTGGGATCCCAAGATGTTTGCACGACAACGCATCGAGACATTTTCTCAAATGACTGCACACTATATATTGATTTTGTGGAAATATTCTATTGTTTCTATTATACTTTTCGTTTAGGGTATAGGTTGGGGTCTCAGTAGAATATCGGCGCACAAGGCCCCTCGCACGATGTAAATTACCAATCTTACCAGCAATTTATCACGGCCTGTCAATGGTACGCTTTTCTCTCCGGGTAACGCGTATCGGCACTGCCCTGAGGGAGAATCGCCATTTCAAACTCTTATGTCACGAAAAGCCTCTTGATTGGACGAAAACCATTATTCAAATCCGAGTGCTCCATTCCCTTGGCCCATTCTCTTTCCCATCCCCCTTTCTTCTTCTCCACCTACACATGTACACTGGTCTGGCTTTGTTGTTGTGTGTTACGGATTTCGAGTTTCCGGTTCGAATGCACTACCCATAATGGCATCGACGACGATTTCTGTCGTCAATGCTCCAAAAACAAAATCATGGCCACCGCCATAGTCACTGTAGATGGGCAACCTGTGTGGCACTGATCACATTGCGGAAGGGGATTATATTTTCAGCTAGTTCGGGTGAATAACTTTAAAGTTACGTCACCAGAATTATTTCAAAATATATAAACACCCCGTACAAGTGCGAGACAAAAGTGTCGTCACAAACTGTTCGATTATTCGATACCGATGACAATGACGGTTCAAACACGAAAATTGATATTTGTGAGAAATACTCAAAATTAATGGACTGTCCTCTGAAATTAATGGACTCAAATTTAATTTAATTTATTTCAAATATAGAAGAGCCTTTAAAATATTTCGAGGAGCATGTCGGTGAACTTGTGCGCTTGCCGTGCCAGTGATTTCGCGTTCGATTCCCGACCGAGAGACCGCCGGAATTTTTCGGGTGAGAGAAAATCCTTCGCACGCCAGCCTTCGGAAAGTAGGTAGCAATATTAAACCTAGGTTAGGCAAAAATTACCAAACCACCCCGTGCTTGTTTCAGGGAGAAAACGTTGATCGACCTCTTTCACGAATATCGTAAACAGAAAAACTCCGCGCCAGCCCAGATTATTTGTACTTAGAATGTTTAATAAGAATAAAGAATATTACCCGATCATATTGGCATTCTTGATAATACATTACTAAAGAGATTACCAGAATCAGAACGTAAACAGATGTCAAGAACAGTGAGGAGAGAGTGGCGCCACTTACGCGACATTTCAATGGGTACGACTGCTCGGCGCCACGTCAGTCGAAACAATCTTAAAGACGCGCCGACGACTTTTGCCATAGCAACTACGTAACCAAAGATTGAAAGAGTGCTAGTAATGCTGAATAAGCCCATACGCAGTGTTTCTCCCCATTCAGGAGATGTTTTTCTTACTCCGGCATCGAGCCAATCCACAAAGGTAAAGATTGATAAGATCCCCGGCATGAATGCAGACTGGTCTAGAGGTCAAGTTGACCGGTAATCTCCTAGGAGAATAGGCTCCAGCTCGCCTCCACACACAGTATAAATCGGATCTCGACCAATGAGGCTGGATTCAACAACAACAATGGCACCACGTCTGGTTAGATCCCTCCGCCCCTACCAACCCCAACTTTTCTGTCATTCGGATAAGGCGCAAGCCTCCCCTAATTCGATCTTGGTGCGTGTGTTGCGACGAACGATAAACAGACCCCCCCCCTTTCTATCTGAGAAATGTCACCCTGTGTAACCAGATAAAAAGGTGCCTCCCCCTCCCCTCCCAGCCATTAAATTCAGCGCATATTTCAGGCTGAAAGGTGTATCCTAATAAGTGGCAATGAGAGCTACTTAGCGAGAGTCCAATGGTAAACAGCAATACTCGAGATTTACAGTTAGTGAAAGCGGTCATCTAAATCGCATTCACAAATCTCATTTAGGAACATTGTACATAACATAGACACACCTTAATTGCCAATGTGCGCCGGGCTTGAGCCATATAAATTAGGCAACATATTCCCGCATTTGGTACATATGAAAGGTGTTAAAATCACTACTATGCATGGCGTCCTTTCGTAAAATTAAGATACAAAAGGGTTTACTAGATTCGCTGTAATAAATCCCAACGCGTCAATATCATTACGGTGTCATATTGAATATTTTCTTGAGATCTGTTTTTAAGTAAACGAAAGTGAAAGCATATGTAATTCGACCAATCAAACAGAATTTCTGACTTTAAAATTATGCAGTTCATCAGCGAGTTTTTATAGTGACTTTAAGGTGAAAAAATCATTTTTCGTTGTTTCGCAGCTTATTAAAAAATAATTTTAGACCCAAAAGTTGAATAAAATTAAATCTTTGGTGTCGTAATCGTGGATCTTCTATTTCTATGAACCACCTGACCCAAATGTTCCTCGACGGTTCACTGGAAAAAATCTATGATAAACCGGTGATTTGTTTTTTAAGAGCGGTCGTTTTGCTTTGATTATCAACGGAACTCATAAAAGTCCAGTTTTTAAAAGATGAAAAATAATTTTCAGTTACTCTCAAGAACAAAAAAATGGAATTTGATTGGTCTATATGAGCACTTTCAATTTTTTAAACTTACTGCAAGTCTCAAAGACCGAAAATTGTGAATTCGGGACAGCACCGAAATGAAAAAGACGGCACAGGTGGCGAATTCGATTTTATAAAAATGTTTTACTATTATTTAATTAGAACTGGTAAATAAAAAAAATTGCATTAATAATTGTAAAATATTATTATAAAAGCGAGTACGCCACTTTGTTTGTCTTATTCATTCATTAGGTGCTGTCTCGAATTCACAATTTCCGATTAATATCCTAACAAAACTTTCTCATAAGCCTTGATCAAAGAAGTTACTGAAACGAATTTGACGCGTTAGAGTTTATTGAAAGTACAAATCTACCGGTAATAGAACATTTTGCTTCTCACCTAAGAAAAAGAGTGAATTACAACACTCTATCTAATTTTAGCTGATCTCTCCAAGCCATAGCTGAAAGCTATGTTATACTTGGTAGCATTTTGACATACCAAGATGGTACAAAAAAATTATAAAAAATGTGACATACACTTCTGTAATTTTAACAGCTGCACATCTTGCTTAGCGTGATTGAAATCTTCACTTAATGAGACCAGCTCGAATTCCTTTTTGTGGGAAGTTCTTAAAATATTTATCCAATCTGTATGACATGCAGTGTTTGACATGAACGTAACAAATGCAGGACACATCCCCGTGTTTTGAATTCGCTCTTATCATGACAACATTTGTCATGGATACGATTTTCGGATTAGTTGTTACGGATGGTGAATTCTGACGCTGATACACTTTGCTTTCGGAACGACACAAACTTGATGATTGAACCAATTGAGGTTGTTGCCAATAAATATTAATTCGTCTTAATGCCAAAGACTTTTCCTAGAAATAGTGTTTGAGCACCTTCAGGGGAAAATCGCAAACGGATGGTAAATGAGTTGTTAACCTTAATTTAAATTACAACATGTAAAATAAAATAAAACAAATCTCTAGATAGCGCTTCTGTGTTACAGTGGCCTAAGAACGATTGCTTCACCAGCAGACCCCTTTTCAACTTCGAATTATTTATTGTTGATAATCTAATCAGTAGTTTAAATTGTTTATTTAATTTGTGTTCGTTTAGATTAAACATCACCTAGTTTGTTCAACTGTTAAAAATAAATTTACAATTTTTGAAGAAATTGATTGAAAACGAATATTGCCTCTCCAAGTACAAATTGTACGACCCGTCGTAGCGCAGTTGGTTAAGCGACGGACTGTGATTCGGCGGTCCTGGGTTCGATTCCCGGCGCGGGCTCTTGATTATTCGATCCCGGGGTACTGGTAAAAATGTGCCTCTCACATAGTGCCTAAGCACTGAGAGGGGAACAGAATCTTCCTGTTGTGACCCGTCACCTCAGTTAAAATAGTTAAGAAGTGCAACGTCACCATCTGAATCGGCATCGCCAAGTGAATCGATTTTTTAAATAGCTCGCCCAAGATTTGCAACGTTGGCCAAACACGATGTGTGTGCAGAACCATCATTGGCCGTCATGTCTGTTGACTCGCCCCCGATGGCGCAGCTATATCCATCGATATATAGAAGGTGGATGGCGGCTGGCAAAGTTCCTTTTTTTCCCCTCCTCAGTCGGCGCCTGCGTTCAGCCCCGGGGCTTTTATCTATCTCGCTCGTGCCAGTGGACTCTGATGAAGTATTATTGGGTGAATGTCGTTTACTTAATGCTCTCAAGCATAAAATCCGAACCAACAATATTTTTGCACAGTACAGAGAGAGAGAGAGCGCGCGAGAAGGAGACGGTGGCAGCTTCCATCATTTCGCCACCCACCCACGCACACATCCACCACCATCCTCCATTGCCTTCAAGCGCTTATAGTTATATTGCTAACGTCGACAACACGGTGCATGTCTCCGCGTCTGGTTCTATTAATATATTCATGGTCGTAGTTCTACGCAGATGCTGCCATGAAGCAACGTCTTGACCGCTGATGAGATCGAAGATAAGATGCTCAAAAACTGTTAAGTGACACATGTTGGCCTTTCCAAAAACCCGAGCCCACCTCGCTGATTGAATATAAAATTATTGTTACTATACAAGAACAAGTTCCAACCTTTCAGATAAGATTAGTTATTCATTTTCCCCTCTTATATTTATTATTTTGTCTTTTAAAAACAAAAAACAGTTTTTACAAATTTAATTTATCCTAAGATAATGGTGGTACTTTTTCGGGTAATCGGAAGATGACAGAGGCTGTTAATGCAATGCTCAGGTTTGTCCAGAGTGTTTTGAGGGGTGTCCAACTAAGGTCAAGTCAGTGGCCAACGTTTCCTTGTTCAGACCCTTGGTTGAATAATGTAGCCCCATCTGGGATCCTGGCCATATTGGGCTCATAGGTGAAATCGAAATGGTTCAAAGAAGGGCTGCTAGATTTGTTAGCTATAAATGTGGTCGAACGGACAGTGTCTTAGACATGTTGCCAAAATTGGGATAGGAATCATTAGAAGATCACAGAAATGAGATCAATTTTAGATTTTTGTTTGAGATTATGAATGGAGAGTGCAGCATCAATGTTGGGACGATGAGCAGAAGATGGGGGTCACATCAATATGGTTGATGTTGGTCTGACTGTAAGTCTTGTTCTTCAACTCCTATTCCCCAAAGAGCCTATTAAAATAAGACCGCCCAATTGCTGTCCTTAACTGGTCAAATGAATTCTGACCAATGTCACAGGCCCCGGGATTGCTTGTGTATAAATATTGATTGGTCACATAATTACCAAAATATTTCATTAAAAGTCACCTGAGGAGGAAATGTCCATACTTTCTAACCGAAGTATCATCTAGGTATTACTCTGTATTTACCAGGAAGAAGATTACATGCTTCGCTTCTTTCGCGCTTTCTCAAGTCGGAACATTGGTCGAGAGCAATGGCATAGGTGGGCAGTTTTCCACAGTTTGTCTAAGCTCAGCCGCTCCAAGCTCGACTCCAACAATACTCATA
Organism: Mycogona germanica; assembly: GCA_034698785.1. Taxonomy (NCBI): domain Eukaryota; kingdom Metazoa; phylum Arthropoda; class Diplopoda; order Chordeumatida; family Chordeumatidae; genus Mycogona; species Mycogona germanica. Next base: position 8,120 of record JAQGBY010002230.1, read on the forward strand.
ACAGAGTCAAATCCCTGTAATAGCGTAATGGAAGCACATTTGCGCTAAGTCAAAAGTCAATGACACTCTCCCCCCCCTTCCCTGAGCCTGCAGGACTAGCAAAGTGTCGTCGGTCTTAGCGTGGGCGATCAAAAGTTATTTGGTTCGGCTAATACCGAGATTTTTGCTTCCCCCTCTCCCTTTCCTGAAAAATAATTTATTCAATGCACTTTTTATATCCTAGTCAAATACGTTTGCGCTTTTGGATAATTCTATAATGTTTTGTAACTTTTCAATAATTCTGGTTTCACGTATCTTATTTGGGATTTGTGATCGGCCAACGCTGAGCCTCTGGATATGTGTTTACATTTTATTCCGTAATTCCGGGTATTTTATTACATTTATTAATACATAAAACGAATTTTGTCTGTAAATGGGTTGGGGGTTTTCATTTCATGTGGGTGATTTAAAATACAAACATTGGTGTTCAACAAATTATTTAAAAAATTGTGAATAGGATTCGTTCGTCTTAAATTACTTAGCGTAGAATTTTGTAATTTAATAATATTGTAAGAAATTTGGATTTTAATATCAAATTGTGATATCAGTATGTTGAAGCACTCGTTTACGATTCAGTTAATGAAAAAATATATCATAAAAAAAATCGAATTTGAAGATATATCAAGTTAGTACGACTTGCTGTCCTGGAAACGGCGAAAATATAACTTTTAGAATTAACTGATAACCTAAAAGCGTATGAAAAACTATAAGAACTGAAGCGTAAGAGAAACATATATTTTGCTATAAGAGCTGAGTTTTATTTAAAAATCAAGTCACAATTTAAAAATATGTTCCGTGTGAAAAAAAGATCCGAAATTGATTTCAAAGGAAGTGATAAAATTTATTTTGAAAACGTTGTCGAATTTGTGAATCACTCACTTGTGCGCTTTAATTGAGATTTCAATTTGAATTTGTTAATTTTATGTTGAGTAAAAAAAATCACGGAAAAATTGGCGTCAAATTTCAAATGAAAAATCACGCAGATCAATCTTATTTTTAAAAGATATTTAAGCGCGCACCAGCCAGGCCAAAATTCCATTGATGTACGATTTTCTTTTCTCGTGACGTCACTTTGAGATAAAAGTTCACAAGTTCAACCCTAGTTATGAACAAATGATGAATGAGAATGCGCATGCGCAAACTCGAGAATTTGCACAGATTGTGCAAAACATAGAACTGATAGTCCGAACATACCCCGACGCGATTTCTTGAGCAACAACAAGAACGGCGCTATCGATCTAAAAAAAAAAAAAAAAAAAAACCAACTGCCCTTCTCCGTTTTCAGGTCTTCAAGGAGATCCTCCTCCAGCGCCCTCCCGACGACGACGATCAGCCGTCGCTGGATTTTCAACGTCTGCAGGACCTGTGGCGACAGAGCCGGGACAACGAGAATCGCCTGACGCAGCGATGTCGCGAACTGCAGACCCAGCTGGCGGCCAACAAGGCTCGATCGCTGGCCACCGGCGCACGCATGAGGGAGCACCAGGCCACCGTGGCCTCGCTAAAAAAGGTAACCGTGTTTTGCCGAGAAAAAGCGCCTATTTTGACGATCAGTGTCACTCGCAATTTATTAGTATTATTCAATGTGAAGCTAGAAGAAAAAAAGCGGAATAGAAATTCTAAACGTACCAGAGAATGGTTTCGCACGGATTCTGTGTACTCTCTCACGTTGCCAGAGGCAACATGGGAGGGTACGTGTACACAGAACAGGACACCGAGAAGGGGCAACGGATGAATAAAATGATAAATGGGAAAACAATATACGAGATTTTTCCATCTGTATGTGAATTTTTATTCGCTGGCTTCGACCTGTAGGAGCTGATTCCAATAGTTTGCAGACTAGATTTTTAAAACAGAAATAGTTATGGGCAAAAATGAAATTTTGGTTACAATCGAAATAAAATGTCACGCTTTAAAAATAAATGTCAAAGCTTTTCTTTAGCGTCAACAGAGTGCAGCAAAAGTTGGACCTGTCACATCTATAACACACTTAAAAATGATATCTTAAAAATGACACATGTGTGGTCTTAATTTACGATGAAATGTCGTTTAAGACAATTTATATATCTTTTAAGATAATCCAATATATTTTATGAGAGAAGGTCTCATTTTTGAGACTTTTTTCGCTCTCATTTTTGAGAGATTTTAATTTTGAGACTTGAAGTTGTCTTAAATTATAGGGAAACGAGATATATTAATACGACAAATTGTCTTAAAAAGAGAATTTTAATTTGAGACATTTTATTTCTCTGAATTTTTCCACATCTCAAAAGACAATAAATGTCTTAAACATGAGACATTTTTGTTTTTAAGTGTGTAGTAGAACCTCTTGTTTCTCAATTCGAGAAAAACCCGGTTAACACTATAAAATCCATAGAATAATGCAAACTATGTGCACCATTAAATGAGAATGAATTTCAAGTTTCAGAGTTGCTTGTTAATTTTTTGCTAATAAATTATTTGAACCTTACTTAATTAGTCGCTAACCTTGAAATAGATAACGCGAGCGATGCGGGAGGTTCTTGGATTTCTAATCTCAAATGAATTTTCTAAAAAAGATTGATTGCCTCTGTTAAACCAAATTAAATATTCAGGTTAGATTCCAGTATATTGTTCCTAACTTTATTTCCGCTATCGGTAACAATATTTATTCATGGTTATGGCAAAAGTTCGTCGTAACTACGGCGGGGCAGACTCCTGTATGAGCAACTGATGATGAAATATCCTAAGTTTTCGACTTTTTATTTTTGCCTAACCTAGGCAAGGATCTTTAACATTTCCCTGGTATTATTCAGGCGCGGGGTCTGACTGTTCGCTAACTTTTGTAGTATTTTCTCTCACCCCAAAAATTCAGAAGGTATCGGCCGGGATTGAACCCGCCATCACGGATTTAGTTATCCGATGCGCTAACCACTTAGTGGAATCATACGAATCAACGACGCCATAAACGTGTTACTGACTGATCTCAACATGGACGAATAGGACTCCTATCCTCTAGCTTCTCTATCCTCATTGGATTCATATTGCTGCTATTCACTATCAACATGATTGCGCCGTAATTAGAGGCAACGACGTCAGACTGTAAAAAATGAGCACAGAAATTAATTCCTCTTGTTTAGCGCAAGGCGTAAAAAAAACTCCAATTTTTTTCTTCCACATTTCTTATTATCTCGTTTATGGTATGAATGCCATCATTACTCGAGCACTCAGCAAAAAAGAATGGTTACCAGTTTCAAGAGGCAATTTAGCGCTGCCATCATCAACTAAAATGTAAAATCCGATTCTGCGGGTAATTCCAACACTCAACATCTCGCTCTTCAAATATTTGTGCACTTTTATCGATCCATATGGAATAAATACATTAAATATTCGTGCACATCGGTGAATTATTTTTGAGTGTCAGGTTCATTAGACAATACTTACATTCTTTGGTCACTTTTTCCAAGTTGGAAAGTGTTCATTGCAATCCCTTCCCTCCGCCAAATGGAGACGCCAATGTCTGACGACAGAGTTGTGGATTAGCATGTGAATGAATTGGTTGGTGGCCAATTCCTCGCGTCGTGCAAAGTCTATTTTAAATTGTAGTTGATCAACATTTGTCTTGGTCATTCGGGGAAGTTGATATGTCGCCTCGTGGCAACGAACAATGCCTGTGTATTTCGCTAAATGGGTTCCTCGTATAGGTTTTCGTGTACTCTCGTACGAACAAACTTGCAAGACAATGTTACATTGCAAAGTGGAGCGAGGACATGTATTGTAAAAATCCTTTTAAAATATTCATGCAGGCATAATGGTAAAGCCATAAATCATTATTCACGGCTTTCTTATGAGAACTATTCAGAAAGTGTCCCCATATCCTTCTGAGACCAGCACCGTTTGATAACATTTGCATGCATTCAAATGTGGATAATTCTGGAAATGAAATTATCGATCAGTGTCCTCACTAATTAGCACGATTTTATTAATTGACAAATTGTCATAATGAATTGTTTTGATAGCGTTCTCTCACCATTTCAAATGCTAGAATTGCTGAAAGTTATTTAGTAACATAACAAACCACTACGCAATTATCATCCGTTGTGCTATTAATAGTCTTTTGATCAAGTTACACATATGTAATTAAAAATTATCTGAATTCAATTTCAATTTCGTCTTTATTAGATCGTCAGTGATATTGATTGTTGTAATCTTCTCTCAATTGTTTGTATTTCGTTTGAATTATATCTTCAGTGATATCGATTGTTGTAATCTTCTCTAAATTGTTTCTATTGAAGATCGCCCTCTCTTTCTAAGCAGCAAGACGTATCACGTCTTACCGAATACTTTTAAGTGAGATTAAGGCATAGTTTTCATTTGTTTCACTTCGCCTATGTCCGTGGTTTGTGCACCACGCTGGAAATAGACCAATACAAAATGGTATTTGATTTCCATGAAGCCAAACATCAAAGGATCGATTGAGTAACTCATGGACAGGGTCGGAGACATTCGAGAACAGTGAGGCGTTCTCTCCGAAAAGTTAATAAAGAATGGTGAACTCTTTTAGCTTTCAATGTTTCAGCATTAATGAGTGAACGATGGGTCTCAGGAATCCTAATCGGCCAGAAAAGGAAGTGCTGAGAACACAATAGCGGCATCCTACGGACCGTGACAAGACAGACCTTCTAGACTAGAAAGAATCGTCTCCAACTCCCTCCCTCCCCCCCCCATCCTTCACCCCTAGACAAACAGGACTTTACAATCCACTTTGAGATCCTGTGTCATAATAGAACTCATATACTCTCGGTGACATCTGTCTTCGAAGTTTTGTAGCAGCTCTAGTTGCCGTTTTAAGAGCCCCGTTTTCACTTTCCTTTCACTCTCATTGGATATCAGGCAGAATCCCATGATGCAGTTATGTAAACCTATCAAAATAACTTTTCTCGTTGAATAAGTAAGTGTTAAAAAATTCGTCGTGCTTGGATTTTGAGAGGTATGTGCCGATGTCAATCATAACCGTTTATAATAATAGTTTAGCCGACGCAAGAGTGTCACGGCTTTATCACTAGGTGGCGGCGCAAATTTCGGTTCTGGCAAGATGACGGCAGGTTGCAATTACCGTCGCTAGTGGCGCTTAATACACCAAATCCCACATTGGCATGCACGATACTCGTTTTCACTTTCAATGATATCGTAATATTCGTCAAATGGAAATAAGAACTTTTCTCATTTACTTAGGTCTATTATCTCGAAGGTATCACAATAATTTGGATTAAAGTTCCACTTATCATAATAAGTCTGGAATCAAAATAACAGTTTGGTACGTCACCAAAATTTCCTTTATGGTACGAGGAAGGGAAATGTGAGGGCGGAACACGATCTCAGAGACAATTATTTTTATCAAGATATTAACCAATGCGCCCTTAGCGTCCAATTGGACACACCCTTTCCCTTCGCCGCGGTGACTTTTCTCAATATTAGCAGTTCCGATAACCAAGCGAATGCGTTAGCCAATCATCATAACCGGGCACTCAATATTTTTTCAATCTAGCTTTTACCTGCCCTTATTGTATTAGCAAGAGTTCTGGTAAACTAATGTCTATGCAAAATGTGTAGACAGAGCAAACCAAAGGGTTGACAAAAATTTCAGGATTTAGCTGCTTCTCACTCTTTCATCGTGTCTATGGCAAATTAGAACGCTTTTCGTGGATTGATGATAAATAGTACTTGATAAATGAACAGAAAAACGTAGGATTACAGTTCTTTCTTTTATATACATTGTAGTCAAATGCACTCCTGTACCCCTCTTAGTGCTTAGTTAGTCACTATGTGAGGGACACATTTTCACCAGTACCCCGGGATCGAATAATCAAAATTCCGCGCCGGGAATCGAACCTGTGACCTCCGAGTCACAGTCACTCGCAATACATACTGGGCTACGACTAGTTGGTTAAATTAAACCTACCAGACGCAATAGACCCAATTAGTTATTAATATCAATTATGCACAGAATGTACAAATCATTTTTCTTAAGACCAATAAAATATATTTTCGTATCACAGCAGTAACATTTTTTTAACTGACAAGATATCAATTATTTACAATTAATTTAATTTATCCAACAGGCGATAGGATAATGCGAGTAAAATTGACATTGGCAAACGCCATCCGCTCATGATGATGTTGCAATTCTGCTGTAGAATAGAAGACTCAACGCTTCAAGACCGTTAGCTCGGATCAGACTGGTGTTTGCAACCTCTAATTCGCACATTTTCCAATTATTTTAAATGTCAGGACAATGACGCTGCAAAAAAAAATGTTATCCAATGTCGCAAGGTCGCCAGTTGACATTAGATAAACTTCAGAACAACCGATCTTTTCTTCAGTTGCTGATCAATATTCTCACAATAAACCTAAGACTGATAAATTAGAAATGAAGTTTATGATTAAACAATGACCATCAAGAAGTAAACCAGACGTCAAACCGTTCTTGTGATCATCTTGGATTGATTGATTTCCTTGACAATGTATAATTTCATTGAAACTTAAGCTCTTTGTTTAACTTTAGAGGGTACCTGTGGAATTGTGTTTAGCGCTTCGGTTTAGCACACCTGCTATCGCGGGTTCAATCACTGACTGAGACCTCCGAAAATTTTCAGGAGCGAAATAAAAGAAAAGCCATAGGATTCGTGTTTCCTGCTCGTTGTCAGGTCCACGCAATTAAAAGATCCCTAATTAGGTGTGACGTCAAGGCTTGGCAAAATGACTAGGTCGCCACCTAGGGATGTGTTAGGGCGGAAACGCTAGTGGGCATTCCTTAAACAGTTGGTTTAGCGACTTAGAGTGGCTCGGTGGTCCCGGGTTCGATTCCCGGCGCGGGCTCTCGAAATTTTCGAACCCGTGGTACTGGTTGTTCCCCTCGCATAGTGTCTGAGCACCATGAGGGGGACGTAACGCCTGTAGTGCGGTTGACTAAAAATTAAAAAAAAAACCTCAAGATGCTTCCTTTCTACCTTTTATCGTAGACCAAATCGCATTCAACTCATTTGCTGTTTTGTGGAAATCATTTAGATGGTTTATTGTGTCTTGTTTCTTGTCAAATATAATGATACTTGTACACGGTTTTTTTGTTGTGCAATAACAAAATACTTCTATATTATTCTCGATCAACAATCAGGAATGCAAACTTAAAACTCCAAACAGACAAATTAGTGCTTATGTCGTTTTTTAAACTGTTTCTATGATGGAAAAAGTAAGCGGTGACTTATAAAATGTTTCACCAAATTAAAATACATATATTTTCTTTTCCACTGATAAAACTTATTTCTTATTTAACTATCAATTTACTATTCCAAATGTCATCAATCTTTCCAAAAAAAAATCAACAAATTTTAAATTTTTAAAGCACTTTGAGAGAAATTGCCATTGTTGATTCAGTATTAACGCGCTATTTCTGGTTTATCTAGAAAAAAAATTCTTAATTGAGCAATCTATTTATTAATAATGCTGTAGAATGGTAATTTTTATGCGCCAGAAATTTTCAGATTTTATAAGGCAGTAAAAAGATTTGGGAGTCACATCGATGCGTGAAGCGGGATGCAAATTTATTATAAAGCGTGTCATATATTTATATTGTGTAAGCAACTTGCCAATTAGGTAAATTCTTTATTTTGACTACATGTTTGAGAATTACTGTGGTTATAAATGAATGTGTGAATGGCCAAGAGCCAGAAGCAGAGGAGAAGGTCCAACAAAGACGCTGGAGTCCAGCCACCACTCTCTCACCCGAAAAATATCACTTTGATTGCTCACGACCAAATCAACACCACAACCTTAAATATGTTGTGTTGGCCTCGCAATCCGTGACATAAGATCCCGTGCCATTTTCAATGCACTGCCGATAGACAAATTCAACTATGCTGGTTTATATATTGAAATTAAAATTACTATAACTACAGTACGACGACAACTAACTGATTCTCTGGAACTTCATCTGAGGGCGACAATGATCCACCATTATCCGAAAAACATGATCTACATTTGAATTTTTCAATATACGCGATTCCTATTATTGAGATAGCTTTGCCTCCACAATTATTCCGCATTATCTGATGTTACAAATGCTTTTTTCTTTTGCCATGACGCCGAAACCTATCCAAACCAGGAAATCGAGAACGCCTGGAAGATGGTGGACGACTCCCACGAGAAGGAGCAGAAGGCCCGGGACACCATCCAGAATTTGCAGCTGGAAGTGGAACAGCTCAGTCGGATAGTGGAGCACAGCACCAGCCTCGCCCTAACTCAGGAGAGGTGTCGTAAAATATTAAATCTTTTTTCCCGTCACACCGATATGTCTCTTAGGTGTCGTGGCCGCCTTTTACTTTCTAGGAATCTGTTATCTCGACAAAGAGTGATTGATGCGAAGAACGCTAGATGCTATCTTGCACGACACAGTCGAAATTGATCTAACGAATCTGGCTCAGGAAATCTAAATTTGATGTACTTGACAATTTTCACCAACAAAATAGAATAGAGATTAACTTTTCCTTCATATGTCTCGGAAACAGTATACGTGGGCACAAATCCAGATACTCCATATTGCTGCGTCTAGACGCAACACCGACGAAGACTAAAAGTGATGAGTGAATCGAAACTCCGTCTTGGGTTTTGTAAGATATTAAATCAAACAGTGAATCATATTATTCGTTCTGTTCAATAAGGCATTGTATATCGATATGGGTTTGTGATTGAAATATGAGCCGAGTGAGCAGACAACATGTAGGTATGACTCTGTCTTCCATACCCAGACGTGGTATAACATCAAGAAATGTTTATATTATTGATCACTATGCACGTTTGGCTCGATGGAACTGTAAATTTGATTGTGCGCAGCAAATGACATTTTCATGGACAACAAAGTTGGTCTTTCCTGCCCGTGATCCGATAGCTCACCAACGGCGTAACGCAAGCCCATGAAATTTACACTGGATGGCAGTGTCGCAAATTCTAAGGTCATTGCAACTTATTTCAGGGTTCTGTATTGTTGCGTTCATGAGATATGAATTTAATAAACAGAAAAATAACAGAGTATTACTGAGCATATGGTCACCACTTTGTGCATGAAGGGGAATGGTCGCCGTTTACCAAAATTTAGAGGGAGCAGAGTTTGGAAGTTTGAATGAGGTTGTAGTTTGGGTAAAAGGAGGGTATGTGGCTAATAAAGCAAAGAAGATTGTGAACTTTAGGATAATCGAGAAGCGCTCTCCCTCGTAATGACTAGCGAAAGTCGTAACAAATTGCTAGTGGACTATCGATAGTTTAGGACTATTCGAGTAATGTCGTGCATCACTATTTTCTCGTTTTATGATCACGGGAGAAGTTGGGTCCTTTGGCCTAGTGATCGATGATGCCATGTAAACGCCGGCCGCTTAACTGACAAGCGTTGGCAGTTTTGCGTGACCCTGTACAGCAAGTCAGTTGCCGTCCTAACTCTCTAGCGCCCTCTAGTAACCGAATCCAGCAACTAGTCGCGTTCAATCTCAAAAGCTATTCCTGTACGTTGTGGCGGGATGTTGCCTTCTTTTTTGCAAATGTCAACTAAGTCAACCGGTCTCCAGTTCTCAGGTTCCAGCAAAATAGCCTCTGCCAAATGGAGTGGAATGGCTAAGGCAGAACGGAATAACAAGGCAGAGAAATGTTAGAAATTACGACTCGTCGTGGCGCAGTTGGTTAAGCGACGGACTGTGCTTCGGCGGTCCCGGGTTCGATTCCCGCCGCGGGCTCTCGATTATTCGATCCCGGGGTACTGGTGAAAATGTACTTCTCACATAGGGCCTAAGCACTGAGAGGGGTACACAATCTTCCTGTTGTGATATACACTTCAGTGAATTTAAAAAAAAATTGAATTTGTGTTTTCTTATGCTGTTTGAAAACGTTTGAGCATCCCCAATTTAAATTGACTGTGAAAATCACTACTTAGGTATTTCAATCAAATTGAAAGATTCAACATTTTGTAAAAATTATATTGCCAAAAAAAATTATTTTATTCATTCGTATTTTCGTAATTCGCAAAAATATTTTCTACGAGTCCAACTTGACAATTTTGGATTGCCTCGTCATAACAAGATCACACGAGAGATATCTTAGATTGACTTTGACTACCGCACCTAAAAAAACTTTTCGAAATTGCCAAACGATTACTTCATTATGGCTTATTTTGAAAAAAATATTTATAAAACTGAAAGTCGAAAAACAACGCCTTCGAATTATTTTTAACCCATCGTTTGTGATTGGAAAGTTGCTGGGCTGCCAAACGATAATTAATGAGTACTTGTGTGACACAACTCGAAAAAAAAATTATATGGACCAGATGTTTTATTTTCGTTGTCAAGAGTTTGAAATCACGTTTGGGGGCGGTGAGCCTTCGAATACTTTTTTCTTCGTCCATTTGGCGCGCGAAATGTCTATTGAAAATTAGGAGCACCATTGTCGGAGCGATGAAGGCGTTTCCAGTCAGTCGGATGGAAGTGGAAAAGCCGATCCGTCGGGAATCGGAAATCCAGCACCCGGCCGACAGCAGCACGTTTACTCCAAATGACGGCAAATTAGACATGGCGTTGTTCGCCGACGTGCGCCTAACTCATATAAGGATGTGACTCGACGTCATCAACAATATCTATGAATTTCATGTTTAATCAGGCGCGCGTTAGATAACTCTATTTGTCGGCTGCACAGGGTGTTTCTTTTTAATATTGTAATGCACACCATGTTAGAATTATTCTATCGCCTGGATGCTACACAAAATTTATTTCAATTTCATATTAACGTTGGGTTTCTTTTTATTTCGTTCTGTGGACGGAAGCATGGTGACCGTGATTGGATCGCCTTCAGGGTAGAATTAATCTTGTTTGGTTTGTGGGATGGTTCACACCGTTTAAAAAATAATAATTAATGGCCAACTGATGTGCCTCGTTGTCAGCAAGTGGGCCGTGCGGCTGATAGGTGGTGCGGGACTTCGGTACCTGCGATTGATGGAGCGGAAAGACGGTACACATGTTTCGCTTGCATGTGTCGGAAACAGTTAAGCAGACAGAAATAAAATCAGGTCTTTTGTGTTTTTCGCTTGCAAAAAGAAATAAAATCCAATTAAGTCGTATTTGATTTTTATCCCTTGTCTGAAATTTCTAGAATGTCAGAGTTGCAGCTGATCAAAGACGAGTTGACCGAGAAAAACGTTCAACTGCGCAGCACGATTGCTGAGCTACAGGAGGATCAGACCAATAAACAGGAAAACATATTTCAACTCGAAGATGATGTAGCTGAACTGCAAGAAAAACTAAACCATGTAAGATATCGAAATTAAAATAAGAAGCATAAAAAATACAGCTACTATTTTGCACAATCGATAGTGCTTGGATCAGTCATCTATTGCGGAGAACCAACTGATTCAAGGAATCCACTAATAACAGTTACTTTATCAATGGCGCATAAAATGATTTATTATACTAAACAAGTAGTTGTTATACTATTTTAAGCAGTGGTTTTGCTTGAGTGTCTTTTAATTATAGTGGTTTCCATTTGTTTGGAATTAGTGTATTTTAATTTATTCTACATCTGTCGCGGCGTGTTTCACAACACCTTCAATCGTAGCGCAGTTAGTAAAAGCCGTCGCTTTACCGGTGTATTAAATTACAAAGTAAAGTTAGTTAAGCGACGGACTGTGCTTAGGCAGTCCCGGGTTTGATTCCCGGCGCGGGTTCTCGATTATTCGATCCCGGGGTACTGGTGAAAATGTGCCTCTCACATAGTGCCTAAGCACTGAGAGGGGTACGGAATCTTCTTGTTGTGATATATACATTTCAGTGAATTAAAAAAAATTAAAATGTTGATGTCTGTCGCATTACAGGCCCAGTGTGAAGTTCAGAGTAAACTGGCCGATTGCGAGAGGGAAGTTCGACTGAAGGAGAAACTGGAGTTGGAGTATCGCAAGGCAAAAGCAAGTGCTGACAGTCGAGAGAAAGAGAACCAGGCGCTCGCTAAACAGAACTCGGAATACGAGAAACGCTTTACAGCCAACAAAAAGGCGCTCCACCAAAAAGAGGTAGATAGCCATATGACGCACCCAGCGGAAATTCTGTAATTTATTAATCCAATTATTAGTAAGAGTAATGGCGAACTCAAGACCGATCGAGCTTCGATCGTCCACGCCCTTCGTATTCAATCACGCACTTGATAGTGACGAGACTTGGCACAGCAAAATGGAGCATCTTCAAATGATGTCCCGAGATGTTTGAAAAATGATCCAATTTTCGGATACAATTGTTGATGGATTGTCGATAAATATCATTAAGAACATCACAGATAAAAATTAAAATGTTGAAAACGAAATTCTGTGTTCTTGTACGAATACTGTACTGTCCTAACGCTCGCAAAACTATTTTGCACGGATTCATTAGACCAAGTGTAGGCTTGTCGGAGGAAGGTCGCGCCCTCTGTCGGAGCAAACGACATCTGACGTTCACCATTACTCCCTGCTTAACTTTTCCAAATTCACTAATAAAATTGATTGGCAATTCAATGATTTTTTAAAGGAACAACTCGAATCGATGCGAAACCAGTTGAACGATTCGGCCACTAGATTGTTGGGCGCCCTGAAGGAGAGCGACATTTGCCAGAAACAAATCGATAAGATGACCATCGAAATCCAGCAAAAGAATCAACAAATATCCGTAAGTGGCATCCGCCAAAATATAACAGCAGTTACGAAAGCTTTTGTCATATATCGTCTAAGAAAATGATGTGCAGAAATAATATATGTATTGCCTTAAAAAAAAAACAAGTACTTTCCCCAGAAAAAAATCTAAAATTGGTAACGCACCCACCGAAAGCCGGCGGCATTAATTTGCATGTGGCGGCAGTCGATAAAAAAGGGGAATCCGTAAACTTGAACAAGATTATTGCGAGAGAGGGAGACATGGCCGCAATATCGTCGTCGCTCTTCTAGAATTGTTGCCATAGCAACACGTAACGCTATTGTACAGAAGGCGCGACACGCCCATTTAAGCGGAATCTAAACGATCGATCTAATTCAGCGACCCTGGCTCCATGGAGTCTGGTCCACGCTCCGTGAAGTCAGCTTCACGAAACTTTTTCGTTTATACGGAGTCGCCGTGCAAGAGCTCTATTCACGCGACCTCTAATGTGTGCTCAATAGATGGCGCTGATCCAAAAATGAGAGCGACATATTTCCGCTGCTACGTAGCACTTTTACGTCGCGCATTTGTTGCCCACGTCAATCTCAAGAGCGCTCAGCAGCGTTCAGTGAAATGCCCAATTTGTGGCTCCATGGAGAGACTCCACGAAAATATGATTCTTATTTTCTTAGATAAGAATCATAATGATCATCGGAGCCGGCTTCTAGCGATAGTCATATTTGGTTTACACTTGAAAAGCTGAATGGAGTATGGATCCATCATATTGGAACGATCGTGTAAACCTCGCTTTATGTTAAACAACAGAAACAGTCTCAGGTCAACGAATTGAAAGATCCACTATAGATGGTGCTCATCGAAGTTGGAAGTTCGACTCGTTGAACCAGGGCAGTACTGGTGAAAATCTAATCACACTTTTAGATCACCACCAGGTAATTTTTTCCTCCGCCCTGAATGCAATGCATGGTCTTAAGAATCTCTCTTCCAGCTGCCGTAAACGTGTTTCATCTTCAGGGGGTTCTCGTCAAGAACCTGACGACGGTCTGATTGCTCGTGACTATTTTCTGCTCTGTTGTCGCTAAAATTGGAACTTATGAATCGTCCGCGTTTGAATGTGAATGGCGGCACCCGAAACTGCTACTCCCGCACAAAACAGCTGCTTCCGCGACAGAAATCGATAGGACAGTGGGCGTACCAGGAGGAAGTAGTCGTGCTTCCGTTCTGGGTTCGAGAAGCGGTCTTAGTCTCACTCGGGATTGGCTGTTCGGTGCAGTTCGCGAGTGACCTCAGAGCGGAACCAATCATTTCGAATCACGTGGTCTCCTGGTGAAACGTTATCGAATTTCCAAAACTGGATAATGAGGAATCTCGAGCACGCATTGTGTTGTTTCCTATCCGCCTAAGTCTTTCAAATGGAAAAAAATGTTGTTGATTAAGTCAAACTTTACTATGAATCAAATTCTGTGCTGTGTTTTTCGTTCCATCAACCGCGACTTGGTGGACGCCGACTTGGTCAATGCCGAGTGATGATACTTTTGATGGACCTCATATCAGTGATAGTTTATATGCAACAGTGTTGAACCCTGTAGTGGTTGGTGTCTTAAAAAGACAGAGGGTGACCGAAGGGCGTCAATTATGAAGACGGCATTTGACCCAAAACGCAATTAATAATTCTCGTACAGCCCAGCACACTAGATTGTGTTATATGATTCCGGATTCGAACCCAGGTTCATCCTACGCACCTCATGGGATGTGCAGCAAGTGGTCAGTACGGCTAATGGTGCTCTTCATCACACAACATTGATATTGTGATATGGTATGGGTACCGTGTTTAATATTATTATTATATTTTTTTAGATCGATGAAACAGAGTTGTCTCAGCTAAGCAAAAGTCACGCCAAACTGTCAACGCTCAAGGAGTCACTCTACGCCAAAATCAAGCAGCTACAGGAGCAGGCAACAGAAGCAGTGAGCACTTACACCACGTTGAAATGTACAGTGACCATCCTTGAAAAAGGTAAATTTGGGTTCGATTCCCGGCGCGGACTCTCGTTTATTCGATCACGGGATACTGGTGAAAATGTGAATCTCTCGCAGAGCCGAACATCAATTTAGATTCAATACCAAACGTGTGCTATTTATATTTCGTACAAAATTGGCTGTACCAAGGAACAGGTCGAGTGCAAATGCGTGTTCATTCATGATTTCCGTTAGCAGAAATACATCTTTGATCTAGACAGTTGTTGTTGCCGTCGCTCATCTAATCAACCGTTGTCATGGTTATCGTGATTGCAGAGGCTGCGGCGGCCAAGAAGCAGGCGACACAAGACGAAAGAACGATCGAGGAACTTGTCCGCGACCGAGACATGATGAATAAGGTGAGCCAGGGCTTACCATGAAGGCACAGGTTTTATCAGTCATCGCCTCTGTGGTGTACGTGGTTTGTTTTAAACAGTGTACTTAACGTTATGTCTCAGAACACGGTCAAACTGACCTCGCAACACGAGAAACAAGCAGACATCATCCGGACATTCGAACAGGCTCGGCATAGTCTCGAGCAGGAGCTGGTCCATTACAAAGGAGAAATAGCCACCCTGCAGAAGAGCGCTGCGCAGCTCGAACGGGAACGCGACAAACTGCACAGTGAGAATGGAGTTCTCAGATCAAAGGTTAGTCACCTGTTGGCGAACGGTGAAACCAAATGCTCAGTACTCCATTTATGGGCATTGGTTCAGCTAATACTTTAACAAATTGCTGTTACACGTTTGGGAAAAATGTTGTCTTGCTGCAGATTGTCAGCCTAATGGAAGATCTGAAGGCTAAAGACATATTGCTGTTGGATCATCAAAAGAAATTGGCCGATAGTGATGCCACCTTGAAGCAGCAACTGGTTCTCTACGACACTCTCAAGTGTGAACGAAATTTGTATAGCAAGAACAACGTAGAATCACAGGTAATGTATGAATGTTTCTGCATTTCCCTGTTTTCTCTTTCTTGAGTTCTCAGTTCGAACTTTTCATTTGAATTGTTTTTCTAATATTTTTTAAAATACAACAAGAGTGGTGCCCGGCGTTGCCTGGGTTTACAGTAGCCACCAATGAAATAAAAAATTAATTTTTTTAATTTACCGGCTATTTTATGTTTACACGATGATACGCAATAAACGCAAACGCTAAATGTGAAGTAACTAATTTTTCACGTGCTATACTCTGTAATGACGTCACCAGGAGATACATTTTGGTCCTTCAAA
>JAQGBY010002231.1:0-24093 GCA_034698785.1 Mycogona germanica
TTATTATATTAGAAGGGTTTCGCCAACTCTTATCGCCTTTTTGGGTATGCGTCCAGCATTCCGTTCATCCCTATTTCGTTTTGAATACATCGGCGTGTACTACTCCTTATTAGAAACTTTTCTCGACACTTCAAAAATATCTTAGTTTACTGTTCAAGGATTACATCAAATTAGCAGAGAAAAATGTACGACACACTACAAACATAACTAACGTTTCGAAAAACCGAAAATTTGTAAAAAGAAAAATCAATTGGTCGAAGGAAAGGGTAGGAGGAGGGGGGGGGCGAAGAAGAGGAATGAGGCTCACGTTTGTAATTTCTGTCCGGGGCGGGACATTTCCTTCACAAGTGGTTCCAACTTTTATTCTTTATTGTATTTCTGCTCATTTTTTGTGTCTTGTTTTCAACAAGAATGTGTCAAATTGAGGAAGACAGACTAGGCTTGGAGCTGGGACCATATGGTGAAACCGTGGAGGAGGTGGTATGGTATTAGGGAGGTTAGGGGTGAGCGGCATGGTGGTTAAGGGGGTGGGCTGAGTATGAAATCACGCCGAGAAAGAATAGTGGTTGGCTTTGTATCTCTGCTGCGGCAGTGAGAGAGGGGTGTATAGGGGAGGTAGTTGAAGGGGTCGAGTTACTAGTGTCGGCGAGTCAAGAGATACCTTCTGTCGTAAAACAATAGCCCGACAATTCGTCTTGGCGTTTTCTTAAAAAAGGAAGTGTAAACATTCTGGGGTTCCGTTTCTGGCCAGTTTGTTCCAGCCAGGTTTGCAAAACCGGTCGGCTACGACAAATCATAGGCAGCCTAGGTTAGGAAAAATTTCCAGGTTGCCCTCTGGGAGGGTTTTAAGATGTTAAATAACCCTTAACCCCTTAACAAACATTTATTAACGACAAATTATATACATAAATGGGTAATGGTGTGGGTCTCACTCTTATCAAAATTGTCTCTACTTTAAATCAAATTTTATCTTTTATTATTTAGTTGTTTGTTTAAAATTCCAAATGCCTTTTTTGAATAGAAACATTGCATTCTCAATTTGACTTTTACGAAAAGTTTCATCTATGCACCTTTTCTTGATGAAATTTAGTTTCTCCTCAAACGATTTTTGAAAACATCCATTATTAAGCAGCATTTGCCACACGTTTTCTCGCTTCAAGTTGCCAAATGCAATTACATGCACTCCCATTCAAAGTAAATAATTGGATAATAATATGTATAAATAAATGATTCTGTAAAATTGAAGCCTCGAACTCGTTCAGCTCGTCCCCGATGACAGCGAGTTTGTATTGGCAGAAAACACTCAAGCAAAAATACCGAATGACTGCTTCAAACGATTGCCAACATGTGTTCCAGCTGACCTTAATGCATCCACATTTGTAAATTGATTGACAACCAATTTCGATAGCTATTAAAATTAAATACAGTTGGAATGAACACATGCGTTACGTGTATGTTATCCCATACAAAATGTGTTCACTCGTGTATGTAGCTCTGCCTTACTGTGCCAGCATTTTGCCAGTATTTTGTATAAGTTATTTAAAAAAATTGGTTAAAAAGGGTAATTTAAATTTTAATAAACGATTATCTAGCATGATGAAAAAATATTCTAGCCAAAGCAACTTGATACTTGAAAACATTGAAAAGGATTGAAGAACGAGTCAATGATTTCAATGCCTGGAAAAACTTGTAATCGAACCTAAAATCTAGTGATTCAGGTAAACATTAAAGATCCTTACTGACAATCAGCGACAATAAACACCTGTTGTGTTTTATGCGGTAATTACAATGTCGTTTTAGATTTCAGTCGACGCAAGAAAACATAAAAAAAATATTTATAGAGCTTGTGGATCTCAAAATACAATGTTCTTTTGTTTTCGTCGAATTAATGTTTGAGCACAACATTGTAGTAAGGAGGAATAATTTTTTTATTTTCTCCAAATTCGATTCGTGAAATACTGTGGCCATTAACGAGTACGGGATACATTGAGAGTGCGGCGCGGGTGTATTTCGCTCGCGTCTCGTAAAATGGATCGCCAGCTGAATGAACAGTGTATTTGCATAGCTTCGCCAATTAGGCGCAATTATGCTGATTAGTTTTAATAGACACAGTTTATTCAATTAATTATCGATAATAGGGGGTAAACGAAATACGAGCAGCTATCGCGGTTAGATCCGGCGACTCCGATCCACGGGAAGCGTGTTGATTTCATTATTATTTTGTTCTTAACTCTTGTCGAACCGCCTCAAGGCGGGGGCCGTCCGTAAGTGTCGTGTCTTCACTCAGTTGACCTCCATTGAGCAAAATAATGCAAATGAAATAATGACTCATCATTTTTCCAATTTGTAATATAAATAAATAAAAGTATTAAAAATAAAATGAAGTAAAAATTTATAAAAGAACAAACAATATTCATTTTCATGCAGATGATTTTTCAATTCATTTGCTTAATCCATCACATGTATAGCACAATTACTGTAAGCTGAATATATTTAAAATGTGAAATTAATAAATCATTTATTTATTATGCCAACAGATCACCTAGTTAAAGAAAATAAATAGGCCACACAGAGTGAGTTTTATAGTTAGTCAAATAAGAATATTTTTACCGAAACTGTAATTTTAATTTTTGGTCTCTGTGAAACTCAATAACATGTTTAATTAACTTCCCGAACATCTGGCGAACGGCTAAAGGCCAACTCATTTCAAATGTCCTGAATAAAATGATAAATATAGTATTTGCTGCAAAAGCTTGACTGAATTTGCTCGTAAAACTAGAATTAAACTTTACCATTTGATTTTTGGCTTGAATTGTTTGAAAATAAAGATGCCATTTCAAAAATTAATCTATTTATGTAAATCAGTAAGAATTCCCAATTGACGACAAAGTACCAAATTGAATTGAACGTTTAGAATAACGACAACACAAAATTTGATTAAAACAAAGTGGAGCTGGCACAACGTCATATAATATCTGACATTACTATTTCTGTAAATCTCCCAAACTATTTTTTAAATGTCACTGTGGAGATTGGAGCTTCGCTTCTTTTGTTAGATTGCCTTGTTGTACACTATTTTGACACCATATGGTGGTTCATGAATCAGGGTCGCGAAAGTAAAACTAAAGCATGTTTTGCATGCAAAATCCATTGTACCGATATAGTTATAAAATAAAAATATTATACTTCTCTTATGTTTTGGCCGTTTTGAATAAAGTGACATAAAAAATCTTGGTGTTTTAAAATAAATTGAATTTTGTGGAAGAAAAATTGAAGTTAAGCAAATAAAATGAAGGACCCGAAATATATTTTTATCCCACAAGGGATGAAACTTTGGCTAAAATTTGCCGGATCAAATTGACTGTGAAAGGCTCATATAATAACTGTAGAAATTCCTCTCTGAGATATTTGTTAAGGAGGTCCACCAGCGTGTTCTCCCTAAACCCCTCCCCCCAGGAGGCGACCTGGTAATTTTACCTAGCCCAGGCTTAGTATAAGCTACCTAGGTAGGGATATTTAACGTGAACCTGAAATCGTACAGGCACGGCTCCCACGGCTTTACTTCCATTTCGAAGGAAGGCGTGCGTAGGAATTTCTCTCGCCCGAAAAATGCCAGAGGTCTCGGTCGGGAATCGAACCCGCGATCATGGGACTTTCAGCTCGACACGCTAACCATTACACCACCGAGACCCCCGTAGAAATTTCAATCGCTCGATAAATTCCGGAGAGCTCGGTTGGGAATTGAACCGATATCACCGGTTCCAACGTGCTAACGTCAAACGGCATCTCTTTAATACGTTCGTGAGCATGTGGTGGCCATATGTGGCCAGTGACGCTTTCACAGCCGAAAGGGCAATCTGTCCTTTGAAGGTAATGAGACGCTAATATAATTTTACTGTGATGACATTTTGTTCAGGTGGCCTCAACCCGATTGCAAACATGTGTTTTTTTACATGTCGCAAATCCTGCCCTCAGGTGCTTTTTCTAGACTCAATTTCCTGATGCACCCAATGTGAGTGTGGAAAGTCATTGGGTCTTGTCAAATACACTGGATAGAGAAGGTTAATGTTTCAGCAGTGTGCTGAACTGTTGCATTTTCTCGGAATCGATGACGATTCGGTTGACAGCATTTTCGACCTTTTTATTACTCCGATTTGAAAGGTGTCTAGTTCATTTTCAGTGAAGTCTCGCTCATGCACAATTACATTTTTTAAAAAAAATATTTGAGAGGTAATCTATGAATCGCTTTACTCGTGTGTGATAATGAGGTAGATAATTTAATTCAATTGCAAGTTCCAAGAACTCGTATTAACCGTCAATTATACTAAAATACATTTCTGCGTTTACCAATAATGTATAAAATATATGAAGGTTTAAATTACACGTATATACTGTATTTTATCTCGTTTTACAGATGTATTTATGTTTAACCATTCATACCCAGGCATACAAAATACCTGAAAAACTATGCCAATGGCAAAAGCAAATTGAAATTATTATCCAACTAAAAATATATTAAGACGATATTTTGAGCAGGAGGCGCGGCCATCAAGAAAATCTCATATGGGTTTCATTTGAAAAGATCAAGCCAATAAATTAACTGAAAAATCAACAAATATTCGTAAATCAGAGCGACACGAAGAAATCGCCCAAACAAATGAAATAGAAAATCTCATTCATAATAGTGAACTCGTGATTTGTGAACTTGTTTCGGAAATAGTTTCATCGGTTTCATCCCAAACTGCAAATCAAGAATTTATAAATGAAATAAAGCGCCATCTAGTGTTGGTCGTGCGAAACAAGAGTCACGGCGGCTGACATTTGATCTAAAAATACGCGCTCGTCATTTTGGGATACGAGGGCTGGTGATGCTGAGGAGGGAATGGGTGGAAGGGAGGCAGACGATTCTGACCAAATGGCAACTAGGATTGACATCAATTATTTATGGACCGTAATGGCTTTGTGTCTGATTCAGTCGAGTCCTTGTTGAAGCGAAACGCGGAAACATTATGAAATTTATATGGAAGTAGTAGTCGTTGCTCGGAGGTGGAGCCAATGATGCGTCTGCCTCACTCACACTCCACAAAAGGCTTGCCAATTATTAATAACGCCAGATTGAACAATTTAAAAAAAAAATCAAATATGTTTCGACCGTGAGCTCTTTGACTATACGTCACACAGCTGAAATCTTGTTATTCAAAAATTGCAGCTTACAAGAAGAAAAAAAATATTCTTCACCTTGCACATAACAAACAGCGCTACAAAAGAGAATGAACAATTATTTTTAGTTTCCTTGTGCAATAACATAAATTGCACAAGGAAACTAAAAATAAGTGTTCATTCTCTTTTTAATAATTCATCAATATAGCACGAAACAAGTTTTTGTCAAGGTTGTTTCCAAGCAATTTTTTCAAGATCACCTAAGTGAAAAACAAAATGTTCTGTAGCTAAATTACCTAACCCCGTTTGGTCGATCTTTTGTTTGAACTTTAAAAAAAGTTTAAATAGTATGATATATCGTTAACTGCACCATAGTAGAATATAGGCAGCGCCTTAAAAACTAACTATGTACCGCAGAAAAACAAATATATACAAGATAAATGTCGTCTTTTTATAATTATAACCCATATTTCTTTTTATAATTTAAAAAAAGTTTTGAAAGTCCAGTGAGACTCCTAATCTTTTCTAGAAACTCTTTGAGGACTCTTTTTGCACACTATTTTTTATTTTCACGTAAGATTTTTCTCGCTATGCGATCTTCCTGAGTAAACCCCATTTTTGATGCTCCCGTTGGTGGAGTAGACGAATTTTATCTCAATACGCCACCTAGGGGAAATAAATATAAGCTGATATGCAGCGCCACCTATGCACGGCAAATTTGAATATCTACTAATTAAAGAAGACACTGCGAAATTTCATTTAAATCTTTTCTGATATTTTTAATAGGGGTGCTCATTTTTATGACTCACAGTGGATTCGTGGACTCGAACGTGTTTCATAACCCAGAAGTATTTGCAGATCATTTTTTTCTCTAATCCGACCCCGGCTTCCAACCGTTCTAAATTGGTCACGCCCTCTGTAGTGACTTGCAAATTCGTCCAACAGCAAAACCATTGCAAGTACGTTTTCCGTTTTTTTAAGCGCCCAGTCCAGCTTCCCCTCGCTACGCCCCACTCAAATCCAACATTATTCACCCTAAGGCCCACCAATATATCCCGCCTCCATCAAGCTGTCCCCAATACAACGCTAATATTTATACTAGGAGCAGTTGTTTAAAATTCACAATTATCTATGCAAGTCGTAATATTGTGTGCCTCTCCCCCCTAAGACCAGCGTTTTTCACATTAGTGACCAAGTCGTGGATAAATTGTAGACTTTTTCAAAGTTGTTATTAACTCACTGAACGCCCTCGAAGCATCGGCAAACACACAAAATCGCATTCCGGGGAGGGTAGAAATTAATGCCTATTTGATTGATATGCCAACTTGTAGTCCGGTGGGTCCAGTTTCAAGGCTTCCCGTTTATTTATAACCAGTTTTATATCCCCGAAGCACTAATAAAATTGACACATACCCTGGTTAGTGCGCGATAAAGCAATAGTAAAATTGGTATCTATCAAATAACATACGATTCTAGCCCAAATTTATTCTAGATGCTTTTAAATCACAAGTATTAATTAAAATGGAAATTGTTTCTCGAAATCATAAATTATTGTTTTTTAAAATTCAGAATATAGTTACATTTATGAACGGGCATAATTTTAGTATTGGTGGGTACAGGGTGGTGGTGGTCCTTGGAGGATATAGGCACGTATTGTGTCCGAGAGGAGGGAACGAGGGATGATGAGCAGGTGACGAGAAGACATCCGATGGATCTCCCGTCCGCGCATGGAGCGAGATTTCCAGCCGCGACCCCCTCAATGCCTTCTCACCCCGCGCGCGGATCGGCTGTGTCACGTCTGTTCCCGGGGGCAGATGATTCTTCCACCGGCTGCGTTGAGAGAATATTCCCGGGGTGCGAAATCGCAACTTGCCGCTCTTCGCACTCACACAACCAGAGACTTGAAAGGACTTCTCCCTGGAGAATATAGACGTGCACACACACGTATGCAAGTAAATGGACGGTGATGTTCATGGGGGGTTTGGGGGTTCCTGTTCGTAGGTGACCAGGCACAGTTGAATCGACCACTTCGCGATCTCCTCACCACCACACATAGCCACCATTTCCATCACTGTGTGTTTGTTCTAACACTGTGAGTGCTGTACATGTATAATTTGATTTTAGACAAAAATGGCAAGAAGAAAATCACTTGAAAAGTATATGTCCGAGTATGTGTGTGTATATGTCTTTTATGAAATGACTAGAGAAATAGCCCAGTTTCGCTCGAAAGTCCCCGTCATGTCAGCGAAATGTTTTTTAAATATTTGAAAACCCCCGTTCCCTCTCGTGCCATGGCAATGCCGTAAAAACACTGGTCTTTAATTTATTTTATAGTTTTTTCAAACGCTTAACAATTTAAATATCTAATCACAACAATAATTATTATTATTTTTTTTAAAATCCACTGAAGTGTATATCACAACAGGAAGATTCTGTACTCCTCTCAGTGCTTAGACACTATGTGAGAGGCACATTTTCACCAGTACCCCGAGCCAAAACCAGCGCCGGGAATCGAACCCGGGACCGCCGAACCACAGTCCGCCGCTTAACCAACTGCCCTACGACGGGTCGTACATTATAAAACACAATAGCATTTTATTCCGAATTTGTTAAATAGTTGTCTAAGGTATTAAACGATTTACACAGAAAATATGGAATTATGACTGACAATATTGGTAGCAGGTGTAACGACAGCGCCATTTTAGAGAATTTTCTGGCGAAGCGTGTTTTTAAAAAGATACTTTAAATGGCTGATTTATCGAGATATACGCAAAATTGAGATCTGAAATAACTTGCGCTCTACTACAAATTTGAGGAACTCACTGCAGTTCAAATTTTATTCAATTTCGGCAAGCCGTTCGTAAGTAAACTCCCGGATAATATACAGTACATGTAGTATAATTATAGTTATAGTAGTATAGTTATAATATACAGTACATGTAGATGTTGCCCTAAGAAACATTATCGAACTTTTACCAATTCCTGTGACATTAACTATAACGATGGGAATTGCAGGACTACAATTAGAAACGGTAACGAAGATAGCCTTAACAGAATTTTAAAAACTTCTCGAAGATAAGAAAATTAAGAAAATGTAGATTTGCGAAACACAAAGACAACCGTATAAACTCACCCAAAGACTTTCGTCACCACCCAATAATTTGAAAAATAAAAAAGGAATTTTTTACCATATTTCTGGCTAAATATAGATGGCTCTTCAGTAGATTTCGAAATGGTGTGCTACAGGAAAGGTCAAACTTTAAAACAGATGGTAGATCGTCCCTCAGGCGCAACGGTCAAGCGCGTCGGAGAGAACAAAATACCATCTACAGTAATCGATGTCGTGTGTTTCGCAAAAATCAAATCTTAAACAAAGTCAATGTCTAAAAGAAGACATAAAGCTAGATAGTTTAGCGGCAATAATCCGAAAGGTAAATGAATAATACGACGAAAGGAACGATATCTGTAAGAACCTCGATGGCTGACCACGCTACACTCAGTCATAATCACCGAAAAAATAAATTTGAAGAAATTATGATTTAGATCGTCTACTTACTGGGCCACACGAACGTTTTCGGCTGTATCCCACTTCTATCTCATCAGGCGCTTTCGAAAGCAACGGTGCTAATGCGCACGGCCAAAAGAAGGAGCTGAAAAAACTAAACCGAAAGGAGACTGGGAGGTCGTAGCACATGTGGTCACACAGCCGTAGGGCACGTCCGTCACTGGTTTCACGGGTAACAGAGGTGACCCCTAGTGTCGAGAAATTCGTCCAGATATCATTCTGCAAATAAGCATCCATTAATTATTTGACATAGCCGAATGCACCAACGGCTAGAACCATCACAGGCAAATACGAGCAGCACCCTGAAAAACGCCACAGTGGTTATAAAAACTATCATCTATATATATAAAAATGAATGTATGTGAGTATGTATGTGTCTATCCTTTATAGACTCGAAAACTACTAGACCGATTTCGATGATTTTTTTTTAAACATTGGCCATACTCCCGGTCACATTGTTACGGAAACAAAAATGTCTAGACATCATCAGATCGCTATCAGATTACTATCGATCATCAGATCACATCAACCGCGATCCCCAAACCTGGACTTCCCTGCAAGGCTTCCAGGTGTGCTCCCCCACTTACTCAGTGAAACCTTCAACCTTCTTCTCTCTTTTGTTCTTCTCGCTGACGTCGGTTCAGAACCCTTTCCCCTCACAGTTTTCATTTAACGCCACCAGAGCACATTTGCATGCGTCGCGGGACAAAGCACGCAATGCAAAGCACGGGAATGCAGCAAAGCACGGGAAAGCGACAAAGCACGGGAAAGCGACAAAGCACGGGAAAGCGGCAAAGCACGGGAATGCGGTAAAACACGGGAAAGCGGGATGCAAATGAATTCCCGGGGAAAAGGGAAAATTGTGTGCACGAGGTAGTGTGACCGAGCCATTTAACCGGAAGCCACAGCAAGTCGTGGCCCGGGTCAGCTAGTGGTTAAATAAAAGTGTGCTTCTGCAAAGTCAATGTCGTTTGCAACACCGATACCGGCAATTACAGGCAGCGTCATAAAATTGTCAAGTATTGGGTCACATGTGAGCATATAAATGCCCATTTGAAAAACTCAATAGGATTAGGAGCCTGTGACATTGTTTAACCAAATTGTATTTTTCTTTGACAAGCGTAACGAATTTCATTTGCGCAAATCGCTTTGAATTCGAAATTTTTGTTTCTCGAGTTTTCCAAGTCATGCCAAAGTTTACGGATATTTCAAATACTTTTCCTCTTTGCGACTTTTCGAAACATGTCAAACTCCTTTTCGCTTGTTCCAGCGCGACAGTAGAAGCTGTTGCCTGCCATACGTGTGTGAAAATGGAAGGGACCATTGAGCGTGGCTGATGCACCACTATAAATCGTTGCGTTGACTCTTTCGTTACCGATCCCGAACGTTTGCCTCATCAATCGTCAACCCATTTTCAACATTGCTTTTTTCGATACATTCCCTCTCCCACCCCCCTTACGAGTCTTTTTCTATTCTTACTCTTTTTTGTTCGAATGATTTTTTTGTGGATTTTTGCTCTTCTGACGTAGGTTTTTACACGCGTGTCTCTTAAATTTTATCGCCCTCGGACCCTTTGTGTGCAGTTAGTGAATAATTCCATGGATCATTCAACAAAATAACCAACTCATCAATTTCTAAAATCCTTTAAGCCATCAAATTCTTTTATCGCCAATGATAGGCAACGACAAAGATTATTACAAAATGTTAAAAGTAAATTAATTTTTAATTAAATCTTGTGATTTTACTTAATTAGTACAATTCGTATGTATATTCTTTAGGCAATCAATTGACGACCGATAATTTATTTTACTGTCGTCATGGAATTTCCATTCCTAAGAACGATTAACCAGATCCATCTAGACAGATGATTGAATTCGGTGGTTCCTTTTTATTTCGTCTACTTGAAATCATGTCATGAGTTCTAATCGTGGTTCGCTCGCTATGAAATTTTATTTAAATTATTTGTTATTTCGATAAAAATGTAAAAATATGATTATTTACGTAAAATCGCATTCTGAGAATCGATTCGCAATTGGTCTTAGCTCCTGGTCTGAAGAGTGCTGATGCGATTCGGCACAAATGCCTTCATTTGGCAGAGCTGTCAAAGCGTAACACTGCATGTGCATTAGAATAACTTAGCGGATGCGTTCCCACAAGGGTTAGCCAAATCCCGGATGATTTTTTGCTAATTCTTTGCCGAAAATGTAGCGGCGCTCACGGGGGCGACTTGCTTTTAAAGGTTTCAAACTTTTTTGACTGCTGCGTACCACTGCAAATCGAAAAACGAACACGGTATTGCATTTATTCGAATTGCATGAATAAGAGGCCCAATTTGGTTCTGGGATATGCAGTAGTGATCCATCAATAAGAACAAGTGATACTTATTTTCTTTGGCGATTGCCCACGACATAAATTCGAAATAGCACAAAGTAAAATTTATGCACGAATTTCCAAGTTTTCAACATTCATCAATTCCAAAAGTCAATCTCTCCGTATAAATATGGTAAAACTGAAAAAAAAATGCAAATGTAGAAGTGTGCATGTGTCTTCAATAGTACGACTTGTCGTAGCCCAGTCGATAATGCGACTGACTGTGGTTCGGCGGTCCCTGGTTCGATTCCCGGGGCGGGGTATCGATTATTCGATCCCGGGGTACTGGTGAAAATGTGCCCTCGCATAATCAAGTCGCCAAGAGGGGTACAGAAAATCCTATAGTGCAGTGAAGGGAACAAAAAAATATTCTTTCTTGTTGACAAAATACTGTCCAGTAAAACGAATTCATATTTTCTGTTTTTTTTTAATTCACTGAAGTGACGGGTCACAACAGGAAGATTCTGTACCCCTCTCAGTGCTTAGGCACTTTGTGAGGGGCACGTTTTCAACAGTACCCCGGGCCAAAGCCCGCGCCGGGAATCGAACCCGGGACCGCCGAACCACAGTCCGTCGCTTAACCAACTGCGCCACGACGTTTTGATTTCACTCATTGTAAAATGTCATAATCTATAATTCCAAACTGTCTCTACATTTACTTATGAACGGCTTAACGCAATTGAATAGTATTTGAGCTGTAGTGAGTTCCTTAAATCTGTAATCGAGCCAAAGTTACCTCAGAGCTCAATCTTTCGTATTTCTCGATAAATTAGCCCTTTAAAGTTAAAAAAATACAACCCTTCCCCAAAAAAATCCAAATATGGCACTAATCACTTGACCAAATCACGTACTAACATTGATGCTAACGACATTTTCCACACTTGATTCCGAATTTCTAATTGTTATTTTGGTAAAGGCGTGATATGATGGAGAGTGTCCATATATTCAAATAAAAATGAATTTTACCTTTCCTATGCATATCTTACGAAAATTCCGTCTCCGTAAAGATCGAATGAAAATGTCTGCTAAGGCGTAGATTTTCGCTTTCACTCTCTTCTATATTCGCAGCAGCACTCCAAATAAACTTTCTGAACCAAAATTGTTGATATTATTTTATTTATCCTTTCATTTTCAATGTGCGTCTTCCCGCGCCATGTACGGTTATCCTAGGGATGGACTATACTGCACAAATGTGCGTTGAAAGTGGCTATACATCTATAAATGCGTGCTGTGATTCGCCCTCCAATATAATGCAAGTGAAATTCTAACGAAATCACTCTAAATCTATGTCTATATGGGTTTTTCGCTTTATGGGTCCGTCTAGCTTCGAGCACGAGTAGTTACGTTGTGGTTGCATATTCGAGTTTTGTATAGTGTATATGCGCCAATATTTGCAACTGCGAAAGGAAAGAAAAAGAATAGCTTGTCCAAAATGCGAAATGTACAGTAAGTGCAACAGCGAATTGCCATTAACTTGCCTGTGTTTGGGAGAAGGTTGCAGATATTGAAGTCAGAGTCCGATATTCGAAGGCGGAATAATTAGGAAATCGGTAGGGGGATCCCCTGATCCGATGAGGAGCGATTTGTAAGGCGTACAGGGATACAGGTTTTCCCCCCGGTATCTCGTGTGGCATAGTGATGAGCGTTCGATTCCCGACCGAGAATTCCGGATTTTTTCGGACGAAATAAATTTCTGAACACGCGTTCTTTCGCGTGTTTCCCAGCCACAACTGTATCCATATTCACGTAAACATCCATATTACATTTGTGCCCGAATAAAATATAATAACAATATATTTTTTTACTAAACACTCGATTCTCTTTAAATATTTGGTAAAAAAGAAAACAGGAGGAGTGCTGAGAATGCAGCAAACAATTTTTGTAAACGGACATTATGTTACATTAAATATGCAATAGACCATGTATTGGGTGGGTGCTGCTGCTTCAAGATGTTTTTCTGTTCATTATTCAGTGTACATGCATGTTTAGGGCAGCAGTCACGATGTTTTAAGATCAAATATTTGATATAATAAATAAATTACAAAACAGTGACGCAATAACACTAGGCGACCCGTGCAAGCAAAGAAAATATTTTCCAAATTTGTAGCGAATGCTAACACAGGAAACGTTAGGTAGTAGCCTAAAATCGGCCAACAGCATGGCTGCTGTGTATTGTGTGATTGCCTTTCAACATGGGGTAGCTAGGCTACGATGTTAGCACACCCAGGCATTTTTCTAAGATTGTGCTTTCAGTGCTGTGCTACGCGGATAACGAAATCAGATTAATATGAAGGACACGAACATTTCACAAATATTGCGTTTTCTTAGAAAATTAAACATTTGTCAGACTGTCTTATTGTCACACTTTTAATTTTTTAAAAAATAATAACAGCAGTTTCTGTACCCCTTTCGGTGCTTAAGCACTAAGCACTAAAACACATTTATATAAATAATTTTTTAAAGCTAGATGCGAATAAAAAAATATTGAAATGTTCACAACCATCCGATACTTTTTATACAGTGGGGTGGGGATCGATGCACAACAAAATATTGTTTTGCATGTTTCTCTCTCGAGAAAACTAAAAACAAACCTGTGATATATTTTAATAAAAATGTTAAATTCGTTGCGTACTTGTACGAACCAGATTTGGCTAAACAAAACGCAACAAGTATTATACCTGTTCATAATTTGATTGTGAGAGTCACAATATCACCATGCTTTATAGTCATGACTCATAACTCGTCTCATGGAAACTGATATAGACTACTGTATATTCTCCTCTATCTCGTTGTTCTTCCGGCCTTCTACACACACACAGGACCATTGCTCGCATACCACGTATACAACCGTGTATCGAGAAACAATCCAAAAATCCCGTTGCGTCTAGGCCTATTGTAACACACGGTGGATCTATCCAGCGTTCAATTTCTCCCCGTCGATCGGTAGCTTAGCGATGGCCAACTATTCAAGTTCATAATGAAATTTCATAT
The DNA here is from genome assembly GCA_034698785.1 of Mycogona germanica. Taxonomy (NCBI): domain Eukaryota; kingdom Metazoa; phylum Arthropoda; class Diplopoda; order Chordeumatida; family Chordeumatidae; genus Mycogona; species Mycogona germanica. The sequence goes on from JAQGBY010002231.1 coordinate 14,087, forward strand.
ATAAATTGCATATTGTTTATTGGTGTAGCGCATCCGCCACGTATTTGCTCTTTTATCGTCCTTTGATTTTGATCGACAATGACAGGCGCCGCGTTTGGGTTCGTCTATCATCAGATATATACACGTACAACCAACTTCCTAGCTCGTGTGTATACGACAATGGCGCTCGGTCCACGAGTGGTTAGTCCTAGAGCGCGAGCACAGCTGCGTGTATGTAATGCCTAGATCCTCCAGAGACCACTAACCGATTTTTCTTTAAACGTAAGTTTTATTTGGATATATTGGAAATAGTATGTGCACCATTAGGCGAAGTGCGAAGGTCGATTTGAACAACGACGTGGAATCATGTACTGATACGTAATAAACAAAAGTCAATGTAAACCAAGTGTCACAGTCACAATCAGCTCACAAGTAATACACAAATAAATGTACCCAGCAAGTCGAACTTATATTCCTGACTATATAACAAAAATAATGGAACGAGAAGATAAGAAAAATCAAGACAACACTTCTTTATGAACTATCAATTTTAAGATATTCGCTCAATGCAATAATCGTTTATAACTCAACACATTCGTTCGTAAAGCTAATTTTAACATAGATACTCCGTATCAAAACCGTAATGGATTTTTGTCTTATGTTTATGTTCGTTGCATTTAACAATTTTATGATCATCCATTTTACGACCTCACGAACTGTAATATGCAATCTTGTAATTGGATTTAAACGGTGTAGATGGACGTTCAACGTGAATGGTGTAATTCGACTTTACGTTAATTTCAATGAAGATAGCAGAATTGTTCTGCCTATTGCCAGATATTCTTACAACTTGATTATTTGGCTAGTACAAAGCGGTTAGAACAGTGTGGATCATGGACCGGTGGATGGAATACATCCAGAGCATTCGAGGTACATTCGAGAGCCCGCGCCGGGAATTGAACCCGAGACCGCCGAGCCAGTGTGTTAATTTTGAGATAGTTTGAGAAAGACAATCGGTTGTTTTATGTGAATTTTAAGCTGTTTGCAAAATGAAACTGAAATAATTCTCAATTTTTTTTGTGCAGATCGTCTAAAAAGTAGCGTGTGGACAGTGAGCCATAATTACATAGTTCGTGATAACTAATTCACCCAATCAACAAGCAATGTTCAATTGCCTTTTTTAAATAGCAAATACACAGTTGTATCAATTTGTTTGGAAAAGTCGATTTTCTGCATTCAGTCGAATAAATTGTCTAGCATTTCATTCGCTTCTATCGGCTTGCTTCAAATTTTCTATGTCAGATCTCGGGAGGAGTATTGCAACGGAAGTCTCCAAATATATAGCGACGGAGCTAGTAGCTGCTCCAACGCTATACATACAGTGGCCTTCACATTCGCTTCGGATTCTCCATAGATACGAGGCGAAACTCGGCTAAACAATGACTATTTTCTCCATGTATTCTTATATTGTGCCCAAATGAATCGAATTCATTTGGTTTTCATTACGTCAAACAGCCATCTAATAATATGAAATTGTGAGCTAGCCCCCGCGAATGAACGCCAAGTCCGCTAAAATCCCCCAGTAACCAGCAGTAAAGATTTAAATGAAGCGCATATATCCATCACTTGGAAAAGCTATATAGCTGGGCTGAAGCGGCATACATGCGCCCCATAGATAGACGCTAGTGCTATATAGGTCCTGCGTGGCTTTTCCCCAACAGCACGCGCGCCGCCCTGCGCTTTGCCAATTTACCTTGTCAAACGCTTTTGCCTACTCATTCACGCTCTTTTTGGCGCTTGCCGCTCGTTATACATAGAGCAGAGGTGCTCAACTGTATGTGTGGTGTTCATATGCTGATATGCTTTATTAAAAAATAAAAATTATCAACAACTCGAGAAGAAAACGTTAATAAAAAATAAAAAAGCAGTTCAGTAAAAAGGGAAAACTCATACTCCTGAACAAACAAAATCGGAGAGTTATTTTAAATTTCAATATGCGAAATGTTCAACTATCTAATAAATAGCAATTTCTGCCCGGGACAGCGCCGGACGAAAAAAGACGAACGGATTCGGCGACAAACTCTTTAAAAAAAAAACTATTATGTATTAAGGACAAACTACTACAATGAAAAACAAGCAACTGTCGAAAAACAAGAACGATGACGATTCACACATGCAGAGTCCTCCCACATCCTTATCTCCCGATGAAAATTAAATGATTTTAAATAAATTTCATACCCAAGGTAGACAGTACCGGTTTCATGCAATACCACTTGCGATCATCAGCTGTCTTTTGGATTTGGACTAATAATTAAACAGGCAAACTAAAGCGCATTGGAATTGATCTGACAACATTGTTTCAGTCAGTGGAAGCATTCTCACAAACCATGTTGTGAGATCAATTCCAATGCGCTTTAGTTTACCTGTTTAATTCTTAGTCCAAAAGACAGCTGATGATCGCAAGTGGTGTTGGTTGCGTGAAACCGATACTGTCTACCTTGGTAATTATAAGTATGAAATTTATTTAAATCATTTTATTTTACTCGGGAGATGTGGATGTGGAAGGACTCGTCAGTAGCAGTGGGTTTCATTGTAGTAGTCATTATTAAATAGTAGTCATTGTTTTTTAAGAGTTTGTCGCCGACTCTGTTCGTCTTTTTTCGTTCGGCGCTGTCCCGTGCACAACTTTTTATTTATTATCCTATTCTTATTATTTTTGAGTTCAACTATGTGCAGTACATTTTTCATTGATAGGTCACTGTACGTTTAATGAGTCGATTTAGATCATTCATATCGTTTGTAAGATATTTTTTTAATTTGTCCGAATCTATTCGCGATCGTACGCGAACAATTGAGTTGGCAGTCTCTGTAGTAGTAGTAGAGCTCACACTCGCAGCGTGCCGAAGTTTATCAGAACTCCGGCGACGCCGAAAAACCCCTCACTTGGCATGCGCAACCAGTCTCGTCCTCCCGAGCAGGATGCAGCCCCAAACCCAACCCCGTCACAGCATTTGGTATACGGTGGACGTTCTCATGCCGCGAGACCTCGATTTTCAATCCACGTCGCACGGCAGGTCGATGACAAAAATCGCACTCGACCAAATCCGACGCGAACGCGAATATATGCTAAACGATCGACCCACACGATATATGGACATTGACGTATCCAGTGACGTACGCGCAATTAGTTAAACTTAGCGATGAATGTCAGTCACGCCAACCAAGGCCAATCTTGACAAATACCTTTTTAGCTGCACTTTCGAATTCTAATTGCACTTCCGATAACTATTATATAAAATAAAAAATAATTTAATGATTCCATTGTTGAATAACTAATATGAATTATTTTCCTGGTCAGTTGAAATTTATGACATTCAACGATTTCGATTCCTTATTCAAATAGCCTTATTCAATTACTTAAGTTAGTAGCCACTTGTGTTTCGGTGAAAATATTTGATTATGCGAGTCAATAAAATATTAAATAATAATAATGTCTTATTGTGGTTTAGAGAAAATATTTGAGTGTAAAAGCCAATAAGAATTCCACAGATTCTGAAATGAAAAAGCAAACTCACGCCGCCTTTTGACCAACGTCACAAATAGATACATGCACATGTACAGGTATATAAATTTAAATTTTCTTTTGAATACGTTTTTGGTCATGTGGAATGCAATGGTTACCGTTGTTTTTATATTTGTATCTTATTTTTTCTTGAATTCACCGCATCGATGTGCTCGGAGACAATTGGAATCAGATGTGTGGAGCGTTTCAGAGCGCTTCAGATCGGTATGTAGCGTCACGGTTTGCCGAAAAATATGGTGTCGTTTCGAATATTGGAAAGTAGCTTGGCAAACCTGGAAGGAAGAGCATTGGGGACCCATGGCAGGTTTTCGAGGAGAAATCCCCTCTCTCTCTCTCTCTCTCTTTACCCACCCCCTATCATCACCAACCAACCACTATATTCCCCCTTCTCCATCACAGTTCCCTCCCCCTTTTCCTTTTCCGTTGTTGTAACGTTTCTCCCGCCCCCACCACCACGCACCTCATCCACCACCCCGCTGGCTTCCTCTTTCTTTTCTTCGAACACCCATATGCACTCTCTCTGCTGCTTCGCTCGACAACGTGAGTACACGCCACCACATCCTCATGAGAACATCTCCTCTCCACCGAAATAATACGATATCAAGTTTTTGCACACTTGAATTCCCAACTCGTGTTTCCAAAATATCTGCACGTCACAGCTCACCTGCAACTGTTGACTGTCGCACTGAACTGTATGGTAGACGGTAGTTCGAATCCAGGGGGTCCATTCTTATTGAACAAATTCGTGGGTACTCAAGATGGCGACCTTCCATTGTGATGTGCTGATGTGTAAAATGTGACACGTATATCCAATTAAACAACGACTTTATTTCTTCACACGCTTGTGTTTTACGTGTACTTAATTCACAAATTATAATCCCAGCTGACGTTGTTGCGAATTTCCAAAAATCATCATTCTTCCTTGTGAGTTGCATTCAATCATCAAAATATTGAATATAGCATCAATCATTAGTAGATAATTCGGCCTGTCCCGAATTCATCATTTAATTTAATAAAATATAATATTATAGTAGATGTTGAACGGTTCTTTTTATATGGTATATGTCTAATGGCTAGTTCACATGCGCAAGTTCTTGCAAGGCAAGTCGCTCGATTGCAGACGAAATTGTTGGGGCCCATTTTGTACTCAATCTTCCTCGGTGCTGTGATTTTCTGATTTGGGTAACGTGACCGTAACGTAGAAAGATTGAGTCCAAAATGGGCCCCCTGCTCTAAGAACAACTTGCACAAGTGAATGACATTTATCTGAAATTGAATTCTTGAATTTATTCGTCGACCTGGTCATTTTTCCCAACATAATCTGACTAGGAAAGGGATCTTCAATGTGTCGTTTTACCTCCATTCCGAAAGAAAGCGTGCGATGGAATATCTCTCGCCCGAAAAATTCCGAAAGTGTCTGACGGAATCGAACCCCACGATACGGGACATAAAAAGAAAGCGCGCTAACCATTACGTCACTCGACACTTCTGGAACCAGCTTGCAAGTGCTCGGCAATCGGGTTCCATTGGTGGGAGGGGGGGGGATATGTGAAATTTTGAAGTAAACTCGGAGTAACATTTTTGCTCGTCAACGTTTTGTGAGCGCTCCTTGACTAACCATGGCCATGGGGTCCGCGTAGGTGACTGAACGCCTCGCTCTTCTCTCTCTTTCGCTCGCAACTCGCCTTCCTCGGCCGCTCGATCGTTCCGTTCCAACCTCATTTTGCTGATGGCTTAGCTAAATGAGAATTGATTGAAGTGCTGATGTCTAAGTCATGAGGCAAGCGCCGTCCGTGGTCGACATAGCCAATTTATTTGAAATCAACTGTAAACGACATGGCGATCTTTTATTACCCGAATAACACATCTTTATTAAACCGCGTTCAATGCAATAAAGGCGGCCCCGCCGGCGATATCTATCCATATATATATATATCTATGGATGCGCCATGGCGACCACCCCCACCTCCTCTTCTTCCCAAGAACACCTCCCCCCTGTCCTCTAATACCCCCGCGCCCGGATTATCCTGGATTTGACAACGAGATTGAGATACACGGTGAATATTTATTGCGCTTTCGTCCGTGTGTGTCACTGGTCGCACTGCCCCCACACCGAAAATGCGCGTGGACCCAATAAAAGCGCCTTTTTTGTTGCTGTGTCCTAGGTTGGGGTGCCTGTTTTGGACTCGCCAGACGATTGGGATGCTGAAATCTGAATCATATTTATAAAGAGGGAATAATCCTGAATATTAAAACCAGTTTGATTAATAATAATTGGTAAAAATACATTGAAACATAGATTTCTTGTCAACTTGGCCATGTCTTGTAGAGGTAGGGGCATACTTAGATTATTAAAATTAATTGTTCGGTAATATTTCACAGGCATCTTTATGATTCGTCGTAGTGCAGTTGGTTTAGCGACTGACTGTGGTTCGGCGGTGACTGGTTCGATTCCCGGCGAGGGCTCTCTATTATTCGATCCCGGGGTACTCGTGAAAATGTTCCCCTCACATAGTGCCTAAGTACCGAGTGGGGTACAGAAATTTCTGTTGTGATATACACTTCAGTGAATTAAAAAAAAATCTTCATTAACGGTAACTGCTCCTCGATAAAGAAAATCGTTTCTCCGATTTAAATGAAAAATGTTCTTCTCAGTCATTCAAACGAACAAATAAAACCTGTAAAGTAACAATTCAAAAATATATTTTTTCCGTTCAAAATATTGAAGTATCTAGATCAATGATCAGCTTAGAAGAAAAAAAGCGCTGCGCGAAGTAGCTTCACAAATCAGCAATTTTAATCGCGAGTGTACAATATACACCCTGAGGTCTCCAAAAACCCCATTTTATTTGGGGATCGAATAGTGGACTCCACGCTCACTAAAACCCGATTCGTTTCGTCCATCAAATGAAGCAGGGTGATGGGAAGAGTGGATTGGGGGGTGGCATAAAAACGATTGGTAGTGCAATTGTTCGCAGCGGGGCCGCACAAACTGCAAGGTCATGCGGCGTCCTTCCGCCCAAATGCGTTCTTTCGTCGGAAATTTGGTGGACCCCATATCCGCACTTGCTACGACCATCAAATTTGGCGACCGCCTGCGGCGCTCGGATCGCCAATTTTGTCAACCAAAAGGTGTAGATCCTCTCTCTCTATTGTAGTATAAGTTTATTTATAAAGATCACACTATTTTGGTAGTTAAATTTGGATTTCAAATTTTATCCTCACTGAGAGATTCAGGCATTATTGTAGCCACTGGATCTGTGATATAAAACTCCTGATTTGTGATGATCCCTTAATGTGCACACTTGCACACACTAAAGGGTGCAAAGGACATTTGCCTATAAACCTTTGACTTTATGGATTGGTCAGAAAATGTATATTATTGTAAAGTCAAGATATACAGAAAAAATTATATAGAGGTGTCGAGTGGTCGAGAGACTAGCGTGTTTTCCTCGTGGCCCGTGATCGCGGTTTCGATTCCGGTCGACACCTTCGGAATTTTTCGGGCGAGATAAATTCCTTCATACGCCTTCTTTCGGAGTGGAAGTAAAATCATGATATCGTGATGTTGAAAATCCCATTCCTAGACAGGCTTGGTTAGGCAAAATTTCGGTCGCCCCTGAGGGGGGAGGTAATATGATGCTCAATCACCGCTCAATTACTTTTCAAAAAAATATAAATTATTTATATGAAACGATCTTAAAAGTTAAATACTGTGAAAGTTAAACAAAAAATATCAATTCAAAGGTCACTCATTCCATTAAAATAATTCAAGAAAACCATTTCAGGGAAAACCTAACATAAATTGCAAATTAGAAAATAACTTTTCGAAAAATGCGATATGGAGTCCTGAGAACTTTAACTGAACCGATGCAATCCTTTGAAACCTTAATCACTGCATGTAGAGTTTGTGCAAATGCAAACAAATTGTTTATTCGAGATTTCTATTTTTTTAAAAATCAAGTGAATGCCAATATCGAATCTCCCTCCGGTCCAAGTGTAACAACAATCCGATTCAGTTTGCTTAAATAAAATCTAGTGAAACGTTCACTCAATGCGTCGACACCCTCTGTCGCTTAAGTTGACTGCCATGCGTCTCTCCATACGAATTACGATCAGGCATGTAAACCGTATAAGCAAAAAAAGGTCGCTCGAAATCTCCGGCAAATGTCGCTCCTCACCCACCACCCACCCCCTTCCCGTTACCAGTTCCACCCTCGCACCTTTGCAGCTCTCACCTCTTGGCCTTTCCCGCCAAGGACTCTACGTGTCCTACGGATTTCATTATGCCGACTGCGGCCCATAAAACGAGACATGTATAAAGCACTTCATATGGAAATAATCAGATTTGACTACATCCATATAGGCGGGGGTCGCAAATGCAGTTGCAATGCCGAGGGATGCAGCCCATTCTGCGACACATGGAGCCAGTTTATTTAGGTCCGCCATAATATAACCGGGTGGGTTTACTTGACACTTCTATTGGCCTTTGAGGTACGGCGAGAGGGCTTATTTGGTTAGGGGGTGTGAGTGGGAGTCGGAGAAGGGGGTGGGTGAGATCTGTCGGTTCCAGAGCGCACCAAAACAACCAGTGACTGCTTTTCGCTATTTATTTTTCGCTCGGAAATCTAACGCTGTATTTATTCAGCTTTTCCAATGGACCATGGCTGTACCGCATAGCGGGTATTGTGTGATTGCCATCACACGGGGTAGCTGCTGCGGGAAGGCTAACACCAATGCCGTACATGAAACCCGGAATCTGCTTTGGCTGATTTTGTGCTAAATCGGTAGTTGCGCGTGTGATTTCAAAACGGCGCTGACATTAATACAAAATTAACATCGTTCCCCACCAGAGTGCGCTCAAGTATCCAATGTGACCGAATCGGACAGTGCCAATGATGTCAGTGGTGCCAAGTTGTGACATTCTGCGGAAGAAAAATAAATAATTTCTCAAATGAAGACTCGTAATAAATTAGAAAAATACAGGAAAATATGTTAACATTTTTTAATGAAAATAATGGTTCATATGTCGATCAAATATTTCGGTCGTCAAAATGTGTTCTTGTCTTGTTGATCGCCAAGAAAAACAAAAAGCTCACAAGACTACCGTAAAATTATTTAATCAATGTCCTGGCCAAGATGTTTATGAGACCATTCCTTTAAGTTTCCTTAGCAAAAATAGCATGGAGGCCTTGCACCCAAGACTATTAAGAATTTACAATTAATTGACCGATTAATTACTAAGCCTGGGCTAGGCAAAATTTCCAGGTCGCTCACTGGGGGGTTTTGAGCGGTTAAATCAAGCGGTATACCCCTTAACAAATATTAATAAAGACCGGTTAATTGATTAATAAGTTTAATTGATGATGATGATGAATTCACTGAAGTGACGGATCACAACAGGAAAATTCTGTACCCCTCCGTGCTTAGGCACTTTGTTTTATTTTTTCGTTCTCAGACATTTTTTCCCAGTTATATTTATTCTATTGCTTTGCTGCTTCAAAATTTCCTTTCAAAATACATGAGAATGGTTATCAATTCATTCAAAATTTATTTATTTCGATCCCGGGGTACTGGTCGTTCCCCTAGCATAGTGCTTAAGCAGCATGAGGGGGACGTAACGCCTGTAGTGCGGTTGACTACAGTTGATATGGCAACAACAACAAAATAAGACCTTAAACAAAGTTATCTAAAAATTTGTGCAATAAATACAGCGCAGAAGAAGGTTTATATGGAGAACGATGATGTTTTTGATGAGCTATCTCCAGTGCACCCACTTTGAGATATTTTGCTGTAGTATTTGAGTTGCCCACTAGGTGGCGCACATCTAAGTCGACTCGGCGTTGTTTGTCCCGTGATTTGTGACATGAAGAAAGGGATCGTGATATGAAAGGGATTACGTTTTCCCTCGCTAACTTCCAGCATTCATCACCCACCCGGCCGCTCCAAGATTTTTCCTAGTATTTGGCGCGGTCGGCAGCTTAGTGGTCGCTCGTAAGATTGTGTACGTTATGGGTTTGCAATATCGCCACTGTCTTATGGAACAAGACTATATGCGGCGGGAGGACATCATTTATATTGGTTGGTTCTGAGAGAGGGCGAGGAGAGGGGTTTTCCCAAGCAAATGGTCACATTAAAAGACCACCTCGCCGCTACATAGGTCCTGTGCACCAGAGAACGGAGTTCTCTGTTCTGAGTTCATTGAAAAATGGAGACAGCTTTGCTTATTATTTACACATTTTAGACAAAGTGTAACAATGCCATGACATTGAGATTTGAAAAACAAATGGGATTACTCATCATTTTATTGAATTAAATCAATAATCAATTAATTTTTGCACCAGCTCCAAAATACAAAATGTGAAATTTTTGCTTATTATTTACACATTTTAGACAAAGTGTAACAATGCCATGACATTGAGATTTGAAAAACAAATGGGATTAC
>JAQGBY010002232.1:0-24091 GCA_034698785.1 Mycogona germanica
GATCCGACACGTTCCAGCATCATCCAGCACGGTTCCGTCGTTAACGCAGCAGCTCCTGTTATTAAAATCGAAGCACACATTACAGTCATAATCGATATATCCATTAATCATTATCAACAGGTCTAGTGGGGTGCGTTAAATAATGAAGCACCGTATAGAGCAAACTCTCAAATCTCACGTATGAACGTGGTTTTGCATCTCCAGAATTATGTTGTAATTATGAATATCTAACTCACCATATCGAATAAAATCACAACGCCCCCATTGGATTTCCCCTTACAGAAAGCAAACGCACCACTAACATCGATGTCGCATCGATACCATTCAACCATTCAACCCGCATAGCTGATAAAATGGAGAGATAAATGATGGCTCGTTTTAAATTAACAATTTGAATGGAAAACAAAAATTTAATTTTAAAAATCGTACCAATACAAAATACATTTATTTCATTTAAAAATTAAATTCCTTTTCATTTGAAATAGCACTATTAAATGAGCAAATTAAATTAATTGGCAAACACTGACCTGGTCTCGAATTCTGGCTTTGTGCTGTTCATGATCATTTGTGGACACTGGTGACTGTCCAGAGTCAGGCGAGCGATCCATCAACCGGAAACGGATTTCACTGACCATGTCCGGCTCCAGGAACTCTTATTTGATGCTGGAATAACCTGTCCACGTTCCCCATCTCCGTATTAGCTGGCCAATGAAACGAGATTCAAGAATTGTTCAGATGTAAGACACTAAACTATTTTTTTAAATGCCACAAAATGTAAATTTGATATATTTAAGAGTGAATCTTAATTGCGCAAAATGACTGTGAAACTTACTGAGAAAATATTGTCCAGAGCCATTCGTGGGTGTTGGAAAAACGCTGACTTGATGACGGCTTCGATATTATCTCTCCTCGATATGCAGGAACAGAAATTCCATCCAGCGTGGAATTCTCACCAACAATTGTTGTGTGGGAGATTAAATGATTTGCCCGAAAAGTATTCATTTGGACTGAACAGCTCCGGAAATTTGATTTAAAAAAATGTTGGTATCAAACACTGGAGCATTGTCAAAATTCCTGTATTCGAATTCAATGATATCGTCAGCGGGTTCGGCTTTATCCGGTTACATGGATTCGAACTCTCAAATACCGACTGCTCATTCATATTTTTTAAAGTAATTCCACCAGCCTTGAATCCGAACTCTTGTCTACAACCTTTATAGCCAATTAATTTCCAACCAAAAGGAAGTCTCATCTTCGCCTGAAGGTCAAGTCATCCAGTTGAAACTGAATGACCACTAATTGTTTTTACCGACATTCCATTAAATAAAATGTCACCCTATCGAATTCGAACTTGCCTCGAATTCGGTCAATTTCAACCGACTTGCTTCATGCATTATTCAATTGTTGATTATTACGAGTATTAATTATTCTAATTTAATTATTTGATTCTTTTTATTTCCACCCCATTAGAACTACACCCCGTCCTTTCAACTACCGCACACTGTAGTTTTTCCATTAATTAATTAGTTCCAGAAGCTATTTCAGTAATTCGAGTTCGGTTAAGTTGTACTGACCCCTTCCAGTTGTTCAGCTTTGACCTTCAGGATGTCCGAATGGCGTTACACATAGTAATCAACATATTGATCTACTGAAGTACTTCATGTATTGATAGAAGTTCAGGCCATAGATCATCTGTTCATGACTAATGAATGGAAAAAATTGGAAAAAAAGAAACGAAAACGAACGAACTAGCGGACGATTAACATTTATTTTGATCAATAAAAGAAGAAAAACAGCCAAGAAATGGAATACCGATAATTGACAAATTTGAAAAATGTGCATCTGATTTTTAATATCCTGCTCGTAATAGCTATTCATACAATCAAAAAAATCTTTCCATCTATGTAAATGAATGCACAGAAGCTTTTGTTCTCAGTTTTTCCCATTTTAATTTTAATCAACAACATTTTCACATGGAAAAAACGAAAAATTGTAACAACAAAAAAGTGATTCTGATAAGGTGATGGCTTTAAGCAACAACATTTAATTCAAAATGGCGTGACAAGCTTTCGTGAACACAATTAATACATACCATATAGATATTAGTGACATTTTTTCCCCTTTTTGATCACAAAAACGCTTAATATTTTATTCATAAACATACTTTTTATATTTATTTTAGCTCAAAATTAAATACATGTAATGAACAGTTTAGCGAGCTAAAATCTACTGACACATAACTATTGATTGTTATTTGATACAATAATAGATATGGATTGTGTAGGACCTGCAATCCAGTTTCTAGAATTGTAATGATACATTTCAACATAAACTAACATAATATTAAGATAGGGATGAACGGAATGCTGGACGCAACCCCGAAAAGGCGATAAGAGTTGGCGATAACTCTTCTAATATAATAATAGTAAACTATTATTTAAAATGAAAAAATTAAACCAGAACAACGAGGGAACTGACACTACAGATAAGACGACAACGATACACATCTATACTTGGGTATTTATAACTATTAATTGTCCACGGGAGATGTGGATGTGGTAAAGTTATGGATGTGTATCGTTGTCATCTTATCTGTAGTGTCAGTTTCCAAATTTGATGCGAAAAATTGGATCAATTATTGCATTTTTTAAAACTGTCTCTCAAAACTAATACACTTTGTGTAAAATTATGCATAGAGTGTTTTACTTGATGTCTGATGAATGAGAGTCCCAGAAAGAAGCTGGTGGTTGTTGCAATTCCCCCAAACTCTCTGACAAATCCGACCCTGTGTGAATTCAAATATTAGTTCAATGTTACATTTACATTTCAATAGTTTCATTTACAGATGTAGAAGTTACCTTCTGATTTGTGATGTCTTTTTCAGTTCCAGGATGCTCGAACAGTACAGTTATTTCAATTGAATTTGCTACTCGATGCTGACTAGCACAATATTGGTTGTTTCCATTGATATAGTGTTAGCGACGTAATCACTTTAAATAGATGTCAAACTGATAACAGTCAACCGACATTTTATGTTTATTGATAGACACATTTCCTCAAAGTTTCCCAATTATGCATTTGGTACGTGCATAGCATCCAAACTTCCATCATTTGGTTCAACATGTTTTAGCTAAGGGCTTTACATTTTTCCTTACATCCTAAATTCGAGAATTTCCTGTTTGAAAAATAATATTCACACGGTTTCGAGAGCATATTTTAGGAGTACATTTGGCATTCACTTTGACTTAAACATCCGGTTCCTATCGATAAGGTTTACTCGTCTATAATAAATTCTGCGAAACGGGAGGAAAACCCTTTTATCTAAATCAATCGACATGCCTTGAGCCTCACCTTATACAGTGCACATTCCAAATAAAATGATAACTTCATTATTTGAATAAACATTACACAAATGACGTTAAATAGGCAACTTCCGAATGTCTAATTGTAAAGTAAATCTTGAGCACCTTCAATTCGGTTTCCTTAACACCATTCAGGTGAAACATGACAATAACATGACACCGAGGAGCATAATTTGAGCATGGAATTTGCCATTACGTCTTCCAGGTATTTATACAATAGCTGACATTATTTTCTTCGTATCTTGTCGTCATTTTCTAACATGTTCAATGGCAACTTCTATATTTTAACAACGACACCGCAAATGACAAGCAATGTGAGATTGTAGACGTCATTTCTGACACAGAGGGCCATGGCAATTTGCCATTAGGTCTTGGTTGTTAGGTTCAGCTGAAATTATTTTTTATTCCTATCTTGTTGTCAATTTGAGTCTCAATATACTTTCCCTGTAATCCGGCAGAAAAGATAATAAGAACATGTTGGCGCTTGTTTATCTAATAGTTTTAAATGGAAGAGGGCTCATGAGATAACAACTCGAAGATCAATGCATGTCTTTTTGGGGGATCTCCATAAAAGATATTCTCGAGCCTTCTTATTTCCATTCTTTACCCTAAATGGCTCATGCACTTTTTATTTTGTCTGTTCATCTTTCGGTATACGATTTTTTCAAAATTAAATATGAATGGTTAAGTAACACACGACACGATCACCAGTTTCTTAAAGAGATATTTAATGATCAAGTTTTATTTTATTCTATACAATAACCGCAACTCTTATTGTTAGAAGAACAATTCTTGTGTGATCTTAGAAACATAAATTCCCTTTCATCTTACTACTTCTTTCGCTGTTCATGAAAATACACCTAGCACTTGGAAACTCATTGAGATTTCTTTTTCCCTATTCCTCTTTCATCAAAATGACATTTATTTTTACAGCAATAAATTAATTTGTACAGGGCAGCCCAATATATAATAATTATACCTTCGAGAAATGTTGACTGATTCTCTCGAGACCTGAATCAGATGCTACATGTACTGTCAAAATTCGCCGAGCCCAGGATTTTGTGTGCCCCAAAAATAGCGATAATCTAACGTGGTCTGATGGAAGCGGTGAAGATAACAAGGAAAATGATCGTGTCTATTATTATTTAATGTTTGATCATGAAAGAAGACTCAACATGGGACTAGTTCTATGGGCTCTACAATTACCTGGTTTCTATAAAAGTTGTCATTGTCGTGCCTGCCTATTTCCATTCATAGCTCTAAATGTGCAGGTATTCAATATATTATATGAGGCAGTCGCTATTATTTGGTGACATATATTAGAAGAAACGTTAGGAAGAGGAGTGAAGGGAGAGAGAAATTTCTTCACTCCAGGCACCACAGACTAGATGTAGTTCTGATACTGGAGAAATTGTTTTATGCAGATTTCCGATCCTCCGCTTCTATTTCGACAAGGGGTTTTAATGAAGACATAAAGCAATTAAGCGACATAATCCGAAAGGTACATCGATATCTGTAAGAACCTCGATGGCTCGATGCCTCGATGGCTCGATTTTAAGATGTTCAATTAACGGTGGACTTCCTTAACAATCGAAGAATCGAGAGCCCACATCGGGAATCGAACCTGTGATCACGGAATCCCACTTCTCCTAATCATTGTGGCAGGCGTAAACGCCTGTTTCAAATAAAAATATATTCGATTTAAATCATCAAATCGGACTCAAAACTTGAATATTAAAAATATGTGGGCTTGGAACGCTTTACGAGTTGTTCTTCTACTTGGTCAATTGTTAGGAGCTTTCCCCATTCGTGGATTTACCTGGAACTATCGAGAACTGAAAAAATTTAAACTGATTAGTTTCTCCACACTTTACACCTCTTTTGTGTTCCTCATCAATATAGTATTATTTGCGCTTATTGTGAGATTCCAAATTTTGCATTTTACAACCTTTCTTTTTGCGGTATACAAAATCGTCAATGGTTTATGGATTATGTTCACCTCACTGAGTCTATTTCGTATTGGCCAAAAGTTGCCCTCTCTTTTGCATCAATGGATCAATGTGACTTCTGCCTGCGCTCAAACTATGACCCTAAAGGCTGGTAGCGAGGCAATTGATCTATTTCCGAAACCGACCTTCAGCCTAATCATAACTATTCTGTTGATTCTACTTAGTATTGCTAACACTTCAAGTTTTGACAACGCATACAGCTACAACAACGCTGATTCTTGCATTCAGTTCCACTCACTTCAGTGGTGCAATTTACACTATCGATACAATTACATAGAAGATGCATTTGGTTCCAGCGATGTAGTCGCTATTGTCGTCTTCATTTTGCGTTTTTATGGTATGGGAATTGATATCTACCGTGGGATCCTCTGTGTAGTCATTTTTCTAACCCTCAATCAAACTTTTAACATCATGGCCACCTTTTTGAAGCAGTATCATGGACAAATTTCAACGACTAGCGATTGGGCAAGACTAAGAGAGATTCACCTACACATGTGTCAACTGGTGAAAGAAATTGATAATGCCATTTGCTTTTTAGTCTTGATGTCATTCACCTATGACATCGTCCACATCTTACTGGCGGTGCATTTGGCTATCAGGTAATTCATTATTCTACAGTATGAATTCTACGGCATGAATCCCATTTTTTGCCAGATCCATGAACCCGAGTAAATTGAATAAATTTAATTATTGGCAATGTAGTGGTGAAGTGTCTGAGGCGCTGTCAACTATTTTAACGGCAATTTTGTTGAACGGCTTTCAAGTTGCAGCCTTATCGTTCTTTGCTGATGGAATACATACAAGTGTAAGTAATAATTGCGGGACAAAAGTTCGAACCAACTCCGAATCGGTTATTTTATTAATTTCAACTATTTTATTGTGCCTCTATTTACAGCAAAGACAAATTTTAAAGTATTTGCTTCTGCACATATCGGAAGAAAACCAGAAGGAGGAGGTCAGTGTTTTTGGATATAGAATTTAGACAGCCGAGAGGATTGTAGTAAAATGATGGACCCCCGAAAAGATAAAATCAGTCCCTATATATAAATCCGGTTCTTAGTCATCCTTCATTTAGCGATTTGTAATTATTAAATACAGCATTCGAGCAAGTGGCAATTGAATAAAATAACGTTTATCGATATGCTTGGTGATTTAGATGAACAGATTCATCGCGATGACTCAAACCTCATTTTCTGAGTTAACCATTGGACGGTTTATAAACATTAATCGGAAAATTATGCTCCAGGTATTCATTAACTAAGTTTGAATACATTAACTTTGTTCGCATTAATGTTGGACTTTTTTCATCCTTCATTTTTTGAAATTTCGTTTCAGGTTGCAGATTTAATTTGTACTTACGAATTGATATTGATAGCAAACAGAGCTAACTTTTTAAAGAACAATTAGTGATGGCATTCAAAATATTCGCATCAATTTAATTTTGTTGCATTTGTATACTGTAGTTTATAGATCAACCAACCGTTGAATCGTCAAACACCATCATTTTCAGAACAATAAACCTGTTACGCTTGTACAATATCCGACTGAAATTATCATATTGAATAATCTATTGCCCGATTAAAGTCGACAATGACGGACAATTGAAATCGTTGAGTTTGGGACAGCGCCAAATCAAAAACGAACAGAGTTGAAAGCTCCAACTCTAACCATTTTGGATACCATTTTTATTGATTAAAATATAAAGAGAAAGTGCAAAAGCATAAGCGAATTCGGATATATAACTAAATAAAAACACAAAGCTAGACATTACTAATATAGAGTAGATAGTTTAGCGGCAAAATCCGAAAGGTACAGGAATAAAACGACGAAAGGAATCATATGTGTAAGAATGTCGGTGGTCGGTCCTCGAGATTTCGGATCTTGCTACTATCTAGCCGTATGTTTTTATTTAATTAAGATTAAGATTTTTTCAAAAAAGCACGATATTGCTAAATTGAACAATTCCAATATGTGGCCACAAACAGCGGGGGATGGAGCCTATGGAGGGGTCGAACGACAAGTTAAGGACAAAGGTGTGGTTAATGCGTGGCATGCTACCCGTTACTAAGAAGAATTAGTAAAGAAATTTAAAATAAATTGCAACAAAACTCATGTAACTTCTCATTTGTTAACACCTTGATAAACATTGAGAGCTAGGTTACACCGAATATTATTGAATACTAGTGTTGTAATGTCAACGCCTTTTGAGGGGAAAATTCAGTGTCATTTGAGATTACGGTTACATATTGATTCTGCTATTTCAATTTAACCACCAGTGTAACGTCGAACTCTGTAATTTAGAGACAAATAAATATGATACGATTTCACCTGATCCGACTCGAATTCTCGGTTTGAATAATCAATCAATCGTACGATTAAATTGGACAACAACAGACAAGTACTCGTATTTACTGTGTTAACTGTTTAACGACCCCATTTTTCATAGCAACCGAATTGCCTATAATAAAAACACAAAGATAGTTTAGCGGCCTAGAATTGCCTATTCCAAGACAAATCATTATAATTTTGTCTTCAACTGCAAAAAACAACCTTGTTACCGTTAATCCTTTTGAATGTCTCTGGAATACAAACGTGACCTGATATTATTACTGTTAAAGAAAGGACACACTGGCAACGTCAAACAAGAAATTTTACACAACTGATAAAAATTACGTTTTTATTGTAAAAGTATTTTTTACATATATTTGTATAAAATATTCACACTACTCACTACAGAACGTCATTTAAACCAGCAAAAAAAGGAGATTAGTAAACGTGTACGTGGGCTTCAACTGGACCTGTCGAGTGTCGCGACAAATCCCTATCTCTGGCAGCACAGCCTCACCTCACCTCAGCCTGGCCTCACCTGATCAGTGATGTCAGACGCCAGGGACAAAACTCTCGATAGAGTTTGCGGCGACTCCCAACAAAACTAAACACGGTGCAGAGCTAAAAATTAGCTTCCTTATACAGTAAGTATGTACATTAGATTATGTGCATCGATTAACAAATAAATTAAAATAAATCTGTACCCATCGATTTGCCGTCACAAATCACAGTTAATTTACGATCTGACAACGAAAAATAGTTAATGCCTTCATGGGTAACACCTTTTTCGAAAACATACTCCCACAGATACACTTCATTCAACTGGATTACTAAATAATATATTTTGGCCACAACATCTTGTCGAGACAGGACTAAAATCCAAATAAGCAAATATATAGCTTATAGCCTCATCACCATTCGGACAAATTGTTGGAAGAAACATGAACTGCGACAGTGACACACTGAAAGGAAGAAAGCGATTTGTCAACAATTTGTTTACTCAATTTTCAAATTTGTTCACACCCTTTGAGCTTAGATTGGATTTGTATCAAGAGAATAAAAATGTTTCTGAACACTAGAAGAAATGAACATGAACCGGTCAGAATAGCCGGTCAGAATAGCCAAAATACTCTTGCATTTTATAAAAGTTTAAAGCATTTCGGAAATCTTAATTTGTTGACAAAATAGTTTCTCCTTTTTACAAATCGCAAATGTTCACTCTAAGACACCTTTGCCTTCACATTAAATACACAATATACAGAATCTCACATGTACAGAAGTTAATTTAAACGTAATGAAGAGATGAACCACTTACCACGGTTGCTTTCACGACTGGAAAATAATTGCCCATTAAATTCGTTTTCTTTGAAAATTACTCTTTCGAGCGCAAATAATGTCACACCACAGATAAATCAGTTCTCAACCAATTGCATTTGAAAAAATTCATTTTTGACTTTGCGAACAACGAATTACGTCTAAATACGAGAAAAGGAAGTCATTCTTGAAATCGATGAAATTTAACTTTATCATATTTTTTAGAATTGATTAAGTTAACGCGCAACGGTAACTTTAGGGAAAATTCTAATTCACCTGGGACTGAAAACGATCAATAGTTTGAAAATATTGCTAAAAGGAATTTATAGGAGTTAGGCAAACTGATACAATCGTGCATTATTACAAAATAATTTTTAGTAGAAAATATTTTAAGTTAGGTAAAATCGAACATTAAAGAGATGAAATGTTTAAATTTTACTAATATGTTTTTCTCCTCGAGTCAGATGATCTATTCAATTTTACGACTCCATTATGCAAATTTGGAATTCCGCGATTCCAACCCACGTATTTAGCGCATTTCCACGTTAATGAATCCGTTCAGGAACCATTGATGGATCATTTGACGTACTGCTCCATGAATCTGTCAATTCGTCGATCAAAGATTACAAATTAACACACAGAATTTTCCAAAATCGTGTGTCTGTTAAGCCGAAACAAAATTGCCGACCTCTTCGACAAATTTTTAAAATTATTCTCTGTACTCTGGCGTCAACATCCCATCAACCTCTCGGTTGCTGATGGTTGGGCGACTCATGAATCATAAACTGGTGTGATATCCGCTGGAACGGCCGATCAACCGCGGATGATAGGCAGGGAAAGACAGTATACGGAACGGTTCCATGGAGCAGAAACTGTGAAATGATCTCCATCATGCAAATATAACTCTTTTTACAAGGACATGTGGCAATTGTCACGTCTCCTTTCGTCCTTTCCGTTCTCGGCGTTTCGGCTCCTCCTCTTCGTCGGCTCGGCACAAGTGCGGAAACGATTCTCGGAAAAGCGCCAGAGACTCGGAAGTGATGACTTGAGAATTAAGTAGTTGATCGATGGCGCCTACATCGATTTCCTTAGCCTGGAAAAAGCAGGAAATAATTTATATTTACATTGTTCTGATGAGAATCCTACCATTAGTGAACTTCGAGCCCATGATCTATGATAAGATATCTAAATTTTAGAGGACTTCTTTCCAGGATTTTAGGTATACATTAATGGCATTCTGAGAAAAAATTAAGCAACTGGAAACACTGAACCAGATACACAACTGCGGTGCATACGCTGTTAGAAAGTTCATGCTATTGCCCGCCCCGTCCATTGGTCATGCACATGCACGTTGCAGCTCATCGCCATTACTAGTTTTAAAACGAATTTGAAATTCTACACACCTCTCTTCTAATTGGTCATCCAAACGAACCAGAATTCTACTCTACTAAATAACTTCAGACTCTTGGTCAATGTGCTACCGAGATCCCACTTACGGTGACGGTGCGGTGAAGCGATCGCAGGTGCAGTATCCGAGTGGACCTGTGCTTGTCTCGGTGCGGCCGATAGGCAGAGTTCTTGCGCCGCACGCTCACGCTGGACCCGTCCAGGTGCAGGTCGGCCTCCTGGAGGCTCTGCGCCAGGCTGGCCAGGCCATCTGCTCCCGCAGCGAGGGTGGCGCCGCCGTGTGTGCGTATATGTGTGGGGGTGTGTGTGTGTGTGTGTGATTGTTGTGCGCGTACCCACCATCCAAAAAAGCGAGGTCAACACCATCACCGACGCAGTCAATCATCATCAACATCATCCATGCAGCCGACGACAGGAGATTAGTAGTACACAAGGGTAGGAGGAGTTGAGATTGTTGAGAGTAGAGCGTGTGCAGTTAGGGTGGTGGCAAGAGGAAAAGGTTGAGATAGAGAAATAACAAGGATAAAATTTACGAATCAATGCAAATTCATGACGTGCAAATGAATGCGGAAACCACCGGGAGCGCCAGAACAAAATGCCAACGTTATCAGAGACCAGCAGCGCGAATCACGGCAACTACAAATCTTTTTTAAATACCCAGTGCAGGCCCCAACACCACGTTCCCTTCAATCGCATTGCAGCACGCGCGAAATATAAATAAAATTGATCTGGCTTACCGTTGTCAGTCTGCGTGGCCTGCGACGACATGGTGGCCGACCCACCGGGACCTCCACCGTAGTACTGGCCAGAGAGTGCGGGCAGCGTTGCCGACGAGCGGGGACCACCCGGCACCACATCCGACGTCTGACTGCCGGCCCGCCGCTGCTTGCCGATCATGCCGATGCCCATGGCCGGCTTCATCATGGGCGTCCGGGGCGTGCCCGGCACAGAGTCGGCCGGCGACGGCAAGGTGACCGCGTCCGTCATCCCCTTGCCCACCTCCGACAAATCCAGCCGCAGCGAGCGGCCCGGAAGTGGATCGCCACCCGCACGAGGTCGAACTATGTCCGCCACCGCCTCGTCCGGCCGCGATGGGATCGACGAGATGCGGATCTGATCTAGCATCCTATAGTCAAGCTTGGCGGTCCCGCCGCCAGTGGATCCGGTAGGAAGGGACGGTCCGACCGAGGAGCGACGACGTGGGTCCGACGCTGGCGCCTCCGCGTCTTCACGGCTGGCGTCGTCGGCCAGCACAGGTAGACTCTTTTTATGCTGGTGGTGATGGATGGCACGATAGATGGCGCGGGCCAGTTTCGGAGAGCCAAGAAATCGGCGCTCCACTGCACCCGATTCACACTTGTTGTTGACTGGCTTGGTGCCGGAGGTAGCGACGGTGGCGCTGGGAGCACCTGCCTGGTCGTCATCGGCAGTCGCCCACATTGGCCGTTGCTTGAGGGCGGCACGACCCATCTCCCCGCCCCACGTCGAGTGACCACTAACGCCGCCCATCAGCTTCTTAACAAACTTAGGGGAACCGAACAACTTGAGAGCAGACATGGATTTGGACGAGCGGAGCGACTCGGTGGACGATTGTGATGGCGACCGCTCCTCACGGCGCTTCTTGGCCGGATCGGGTTCCAGGTCCTGTCGGCCTGTGGTGCCAGTCGTGGCGGTGGGTGGCGAGGAGGAGTCCAGATTCATCTCGAAGGCCAGACTCATTTTCCGGGGGTCACCTCCACCCCCGCAGCAGCCGGGTAGGCTGGCCACGGTGTCGCCGACGCAGCCGGGCCAGGTGGGGTAGTCGTCGGCGTGGCCTGATCCGTTGTTGGATCCGCGGTACCGGTCAAACTCGAGACTGCTGGATGCTTTGGTCAAGTGGGAGTCAGTCGGCGTGGTGGCTCCCAGTTGCCGGTTACCGGAGAGGGCCGGGAGCGTGCCGGAGCGGTTGGATAGGAGGAACAGCGGATTGAAGGCTTCGCAGTTTGGCGGTGGTTGCTGAGTGGAACCGGTGGTGGTGTTGGGAGTGTCGGAACGGTGGTTGGCGCGAACGGTGTGCAAGCGGATGCTGGCTAAGTTTGAGACGGGCGAGGTGTGAACGGCGTGAGGGCGCCCCGCGTTCACGGATAGGTCGGCGACGGGTGTGGCTGAACATGGACGGTCGTCGGGGACGGAAGTCCGCGTCTCTCCGAAACTGTCGTCGCTTTCGTACGATTCATCGCGTGGATTGGAGTGACCAGAGCAGGATCCGGAACCGGCGGCGGAGACCTGGAGGCGCTCATCCAGCGACGGCGAGGTTGGTGACAACGATTCCAGCGGAGAGTAGTAACTGTGTCAAGAAAAAAGGAAATTCATTTTCATTGAATTTCATTCGAGTTCTTATCAAATTGAATTCAAAAATCTTACCAAACTGAAAATCCCACGACAATTTTTAAAAAAGTACGTAGGTGCGGATCCAAAATATATATTTTATTACCTGGACGAGGAACTAAGCGAGCTGTTACTGGCAGACTGCTGCAGGTTGGGCGGCTTTGTGGATCCGACCTCAGGCTCCTTATCGTCTTCCTCCTCAGAGTCGCTATAGTACACACCTGCGATGATGTAAACAGAAAGTGAAACTAAAATGGTTAGTCATACAAAGATTATTTTTTATCATTTGAGTATATATCACTAATATGGTTTTGTCAAAGCGACGTTTATCAAACTTACTTTCCGGGGCTGTGGAGGACGATGATTTCGGAGGTCGATGAAATCCACTGGTAGTGGCGCAATTCTGGGTGTCGTATGCAATGGCGGCGAGACCCATCTTATTCATCCATCTATTGAGATAAGACCAAGTAAAAATTACAGAATCACAATGCAGCTATGCTAATGCCAGACTTCGAATGTCAAAAACCGTAAGACTTAGAATTTCAAGAAACGACCAAATAATTGACAGTTTCTGTTGGTTCAGTGATAATCACGTCTGGCTACGATACAAAAGATGCTGGGTTCTCGAGCACCTAAAAATATTCGGTTACAGGGTGTGCCCTGTAACAGAGATTTTGTGGTAGAAACTCTGGTATTCGCCAGAGTAGGCAAAATTAAACAAACCAAAATAACTTACTTGGACATGTCGGTCTGTGAATCGCTCGCAAAGTAGAACGATGTTCCCGAATGGTGAACCTTGAAAGCGCTGCAAATAAAAAATTGTATTTACAAATTTTAATAAGAACATTATAAACACAAAGGTGCGGAAACGCACGAGTGTTATTACGACTGGCTAGAGTCGGACAATCGAAATGACTTACAATTTTGTCTTGCACTCGATAGCAGGGGAGATGCTGAACCCGACCAAGCAAACAAAACATTCAGCTTTCGTTGCCTAAAATTATGACAGAAAATAATTGAAATGTTGTAACCAGTCACCTTTTTAATTCTACCCAGTATTGTAACAGTGTATATAGTTGCAGATTCAATGTAACAACTATTAAAACCTGCTATCCTTTACAGATTTCACCATGTTGATAACAGCTATTAAAGTACTTCACTTTGTATTTTAGATGTATTCTAAAGTGAACACAAGTCGACCATATCGCACGAAGAATGGTTTCAATGTCGATCTACCCTGGGTTTATGTACGTTTGCTACTCACATTATTGTCCTCGTAACAATAGAATCCGGTGTTCTTGAGGACGCACCACTGCTTGGACCACTTGAAGTGGTGCAGAAACCCCTTGGTGATTCGACCACGAAGGAGCCAACCCTGGCAGTCGCCTTGACCCAAGTCCTTGCAGGAAATTCGACGAATAGCTACCGGGAGAACGGAAACTGAGGCATTAGCAATTTAAGTCTATGAGTAAAAACGCCCATAAACTAAAATCGAAGGGAAACGTAGCAAAATATCTTCCAACATACCGAATTCACGCTTGGGTTTCCGCCGCAACACGGGAGACTAAAATTAATTGTGAAAAGAAATAACAAGTTAGCCAAATGTCGCATGCAAACAAAATAATGTGGAACACCTTCACATTCATGTAATAAGTTTAAAATCTGTTTTAAAATATTTAAATTATTTTTTCAGCGAACTGTAAAGGTGCAATAAAAAATGACCGCAGCCGTCGCAGCAGATATATTCTGATCAATTGACTTTAAAACTTTACAGAATAATAAAAGGTTAATTGATCGGCATTTTTTTCGTGTTACTTTACTAACTCCCTCAACTTACATCTTTGCAAGACGATGGACTTTTTTGTGCAACTCCGCCCACAATGACTACTTGGTAACTGTTTGAGAAAAGTAAAAACAAAATAATTTTGCTATTTAAAAAACCTCTCAGATAAGATACCAAATTTATTTTCAACAGACTGTCCAACTTTCGACCCACCTGCGGTGAGCCTGGTCATTAGTTTTCATTTCTTGGCACGCCCGTTGATGTTCCGCCGATGTTTGCGGGATCACATCTGTAACTGATCACAAACAAAACCATTTTAACCAGAAAAAGTGAAAAAACCAAGAGCAGATTCAGATGGTATCACAATAAAAACACAAAGCTAGATAGCTAGATAGACACAAAACTAGTCTCAAGCTTACCATTGGATGTTCTGCAGCTGGTGACAAACCGTCCCAGCTCCTGCGGCGGAGTCTGTGTCGACTCGTTCCTCCGATCGTCGCGCGACACCTCGGCAGATGGCGCCACTGTCGCCACGGCCACGTACGAGGGCGCCACCTGCGTGACAGGCGCACTGACCCGACTCGTAGCTGTCGACATCGCTCCCGTCTTAATCGGCGCCGGTGCCACGGATCGACACTCCCCGCCCAACGGCGTCTCCGCCTCGACAGCCACCGTGGCGGGAGTCGCCTCACGTTGCCGCGGCACCACCGTAGCCCACGGCTCGAAGGAAGTCCCCCGCGGCTGCGACGGACGATCGTAGGCGCCCACGTCGCCAATGCATGTGACGGGTCGGGCCGGTGGGTTGCGCGGAGTCATCCGCAAGGCGCCGTTGCTGATGACGCTGTTCGCCGGATGGTGCTCGTCCGATATTGGCTGCTGAGGAGAGAGTGGTGGCGCTGGTGCGCCCTCTCGTGGCGACGGTGGCAACCGGAATTGGACGTGCAGATCCGAGGCGGTGATATCGTGAGAGTAACTGCGGATAATCTGGTCGCGCTTCACGTCGTGCCACAGCTGACCAAGACCAATAAGATAAATAAAAATAGTCAACACAAGTGAATGACAATGCAGTAGATTCTGAACCATTACTTGCTGCTTCTTCAGCTCTATTAAAAGATGGCACAAGGTGGGATCGAACCATCCATTCGTTGTCGGTTGAGTTATCCAGCCACACACCGGCTATTATAAAGTTTGCTTTGCCGCGAGACAAAGAGTCGACGCACCCGGAGTGACCACAGACCGGAACAACACACTGACCTGATCGATGCTGACCGGTGGCCGCGAGGCGGTGGGCGAGGCGCCGGTGACTGTGGCGCGCCGCTGCAGGGCCACGTGCAGCTTAGGCACAGCCAGGTGCACCTCGGTGGCGGACGATCTCGAGTCCACCTCAGACAGGAAGGCAGAGTCGTCGTCCTCGTCCTCGGTCGTCGTTTCTATGGCACTGCGGCGAACAAAAAGCGAAACACTGATGACATATTGCTCGACATTCGACAAACAAAATGACAAACCAGTGGCAAATATAGCTTCGCCTAGATAGCTTACACTGTATATAACTGTTACTATCAATATTTTAAGCATTTAAATATACGATATTGACATCCCTGGTTTCAATACCAAAGTTCAAATAATAACATGTTCAACAATATTCACCATAAAATAAAGAAACAGTAATTGATCTTCAAATTTTGATAGAAAATGAAAAATTCAGTTTGATTCTGAGCAGAGAGAGAGAGAGCACTTGTCACGACTTCAATGCACTCGGAAAATAGATGGCGTTGTTGGTTGAGTCATTTTCGATGAATTGACGAGTTAAAACTTAATAAAGGAATCTACCGAACAATTAGATACTTCAAGAGAAAAAGACAGCAACCAACGCCACCTATCGACACGACTACGTTCACCGTAAGACTATAAATCAGTTGCCCTATAATTGTAATAGGACAAACGTCTCATTTCTCCCAACCAAGAGAAAACAAAAGCACTAGATAGACCTCGATGAATTTCTCAACAACACTCACGTCAGCTTCTTGAACGAACAGTCAACAACGGACAGACAGTCTACCGCGTCGAACGGTTACACAAATGTTTCCAAACCCAAGACACTAGCACAAATATATACGAATCAGATTTTTAATAAAAAGTTTGTTGTGCGTCTAAAAAAAACCCCGTAAAGCCATACAGATAATGGATTGGTTAAGATGACCGCGTGAGAGACAACCTTTCGAGTGCCACCGGTGCAGTTTTAGTTGTGACAAAGTGTTCTAATCTTAACACAATATATATATACAAAACAACACGAAACAAGAACTAATTTCCAAATTTTTAGATCAGATGAATTTAATTCCCAACAGATAATAAAAAACAGTTCAACCTTTGTACTCACTGCAATTCAGTGTTTCTAAGAATTTCTGAGAATAAGACAAACGTTCAAGCCCACCGAGATTAACGTAAATATTTTTTAAAACTGATTTACACCCAAACCAGGATTAGAACCCACAATCTCGGATCATAATCTGAGTTTCTGGGCAGGATGGATTTTAATTCTAAAATTAATTCTTGCCACACGGGGATTCGATCCCAATGAGATTGTCTTATTTCAGACTTTTGTGACCTGAACGCTCGAATAACAATTTAGAATGTTGAACTTTGAAATTTATTAGCTGTTGACACACAAGTACATTCCGTGCTCAGCTTGGAGCGTACAGAAACGAGAAAAATAAAGACTGAAGTGCAGTGACTACAGTGAAGGGAGTAAAAATAACTAAACGCACTTACCTGACGTAAGACTGATCCGATGCCAGCAGAGCCGGAATGGGCGCGGCCGGCAGAAGCGGCGGTGGAGCCGGCAGGAGGAGCGGCGGTGGCGGCATCAACAGCTCCGTCGCCTTGATGCTGTTTCTGGAAACGCTCTTGCGCGCCTGCAGCTTGGGCGACGGCTTTTTGGACGGAATCAGGAAGTGGTGAGGAAATATCTGACAGGAAGTCACGGAGGAAGTGCAAAAATATAAAAAACAAGTATGTCAGGACACTGAAGCATAAACGAAATTAACGAAAACGACCATTTTGACACCAATAATGGAGGATGCGTTTATGAAAGAAAAACCTGACGGGAATCTCTTCTGCAAAAAATGTCATAATATTTCGCTTCTCATTCAGTTATTAGCTGTATCTTAAATTCTAAAAATTCCCCAAATGTTAGATTTTCCAGGAACAAAATGCTTCATTTGGAACAACATAATATAGTACAACTATTCATTATTTTAGTCAACTTTGTTTTAAAAATGGAATAAACATTATGAAGTTATTAAAAAACGTCTTATCCTCCTACCCTTCCGAATCCAGATATGTGCTTTGGCCGTTTCTTGAGCGTGAGAATCACTTCCGTCGGATTCTCCTTCATGGCTGCGACTAGTTTCTTCAGCTGCCATCCAACCTAACAAACGAGCGAAGCAATTTGACAATAAATACACTAGAACAATTATCAACAAACTGACTTAATAAAAAAAAAACTATCTACATTAACTTACCACAGTCTGGTGATTTACTTGAACAATTTCGTCACCAGCTTCTACTCGACCACCAGCCGACGCAGGACTCTGAGTATAGAGGGAAATAAATTACAAGATGATTCTTTCATTTTCGTTTACATAGTAGTTATTGCCTTTTCAAATTGCCATACCACGTCCAATAGTAAAAAATCTATTAATTTACCTGATACTTGACCCTGCCAATGATATGAATTCCAGTATAGAGAGACTGAATGTGCATGCCCTGAACAAATGAGTAAACATGGTTAGATTAATGAAAATGGAAATGGCATCATGACGATAGGAAATTTAATTTAGAACTACTCTGTATTAACAAAATGCTAATTTTAAAAAACGCAACTGACCAAGTTACCAGCTCAATTTAAACAAGATTTGCTTTTTAAGTATTTTTCATATTTTTATTATTATTTTTTAAAAACACGATTTGTACTTTAGTTTTTAAATCCACATAAAACCATCCTTAATTAAGCATCGACGCCCGCAACTCACCAGTTCCTCGTTGCTCTTCTTCTTGATGGTGGCGACCTCTAGCGATGCCGGCTGCAGAATTAAGGGATCCTTCGATTCCTTGATCAACTCGTCACACATGTTGGCGATATTGAGACACTGTTCGCGACAACAAAATAAAATTGTTTAACATTTTAATCGAAATTAGATTGCCACAAATTTACAGTATCTGCAAAATGGAGGAAATATCTGATTTGATCATCCTCAACAAACGACCACATTTAGCCAAATGAAAACATAATAAAATTTAAAATTCCGAGCAGACTTACAATTTCACGAATGACGTCATTGGGTCGTTCCGCGAACTTGTCCCGCTGTCCATTGGTGGCCAGCTCCACGCTGAGCTGCAACAAGGTCCTTCGCATGGTGCTGTGAGGTTCCTGACGCTCGAACGGTGGTCTGAAAAAGAAAAATCCGAAAAATTCATATACTCCGATTATCTTTACAGACACTGGATTTAGTTTCATCGGTAACCAGTTAACATTGAGAATATATCATTGAAAATATGTTCTATATCATAGACTTCAATAAAATTCTCAATACAATAAAAAAACAGTTGATGCTTCCTGCCTGTGCTTCGATAGCTCACCAACGGCGTAACGCAGCCCCGTAAAATTTACACTGGACGAAGTTCTGCAAATTCTAAGATCATTGCATTGCAGTTATTACAGTTGTTTTATGTAACGTAATAATGTGAGATATTAATTTAGTAAGTAACGTTTTCTGATCCCGTTAAAGCCGGGTTCTTTGCCTAGTAAAAAATACAATAACTGAACAAATGATCTGGAGAACTTAAAAACAATTAAAAGTTTACACTTGGTGATCATCAATTTTGTTGATTAAAAAAATTGACGTCGTTGGTTTTCGGCTGCCGCATTCTCTCGACAAACCGCTTTGGGGGAACTGATCATCTTGCCCATTAAAAACTGATCACTATCAGGGGAAGGGGAATGGGTGGGGCTAAGAAGAAAAACGTCTTTGAGTTTGACATCGAAAGACATCGTAAAAAGTAAAATGTTGACTATCATCTAAGCGATGTGAGTTATGCAAACACCACACGTACACACAAACACCACCAGGTGAACACTTGCTAAACCGGACATCGATGAACGCATCGTCATCGTCGTCGGGTTAATTGCCATGAGAAAACCAGGTGCGAGACAAAATCTAATATTCTTATTTGAATAACCAGAAGAATTTTTATGCACAAGGATCGCATATTTAAATGCACCCATCGTCATGTAATTGCATATTTGAATTTGAAGGCCAAGTCAAAATATGCGTGTTGACGTAAAGGACTGAACGAGCAATTTAATAGACAGGGATAATAATCCTGATAGTTCAGTCGTTGTCCAGGCGACGGCATCACGAAAATCGTTCATTTCCATTTTGACGCGACGAACGCAGCTCCGCCAACGGGAACAAACGTCATAGGACAGACGTCAACAAACACGTCGTTAAATATTAATGTCGTCCCGGGTCCAGCAGCGGCTGTGGTCGTGGCGGTGCCAAAAATATTCCCCGCACGTCCACCAACCACGCATCGCAATCGCATTGCCACTAATTGTTTGAGAAACACTAGAATCGCGTCGACAATCAGTTTCCGTGATGCGACCGCGGATCGTTGGAACAACCTATGGGATTTTTAGGCTTCTACACGAGTCCGCTCTCCCGCACCTCCACTCAAAAAACCCTTATTAATATCCAATTACTGAAACGCCTAACCTATCCATATGACGTCAATTCCGGGCCTAGATCAGCTGGTTATTGAAAGATTAGGAAGACTCCCAAAAAAAATCCATCTTAAGTGGTTCGTGCTAAGTCAGTTATCTTATTCTCAGTTAATGGTGACACAAAGTCAATCAGCCAACCAACACCCATTTTCTTTACGTGGGCCGTTACGTCCAAGCTGCGACAATTAAGAAATTCCAACCAAAAAAAGATAACCACTGACATTGAGCTTGTGATTCGTTGACTGCCAATGTAATCCTACGCCCATTTCCGCGTCTCCTCTATCGTCACGACGTACCTGTCCAGCCAAGAGACCATCGCCTTGACCGAGGTGAGGACATCGGCCACCGACGACAGGGTGCTGGTGGCCACCCGGTCCTGGGCGCCGTCCGCGCTGGGCCCCGTTCGCAGCCTCAGCAACTCGTTGAACACGCTGCGGGCCTTGCAGGACAGTCGCAGCGCCAGCCACTGAAGATTCTCGGAATCAAGGTGGAAGTACTGGACAAGGAAAAAAAAGAAACATTTAAAATTGACTACTTATGAGAGAACATGTGGAACAATCGACAAGTTTGGTGGCACGAATGTTTATCGCAATTTTAGGAGAGACATAATCCGATCAACGCCCCCTGCGTTTTTGTTCGTGGCCTGGACAAAGGAGGAGGAAACTGGAGAAGGGTAGAACTCAATGCACGTACGAGTACAGTACTTGAACCAGTTTTCGGATAAACAAATTTGTGCGTAGGCCTAAAGGCAGTGCATATAATCGCTGCATTGACTGTAGCCTACTTTTCCTTTTAGAAGCAGCAATCTTTTTTTAAATAAATGCACTGGTATAGGAAGACTAGTAGGAGACTGTTGGACCAGTTTTCTATCGTTATTTCGGAAGTTGAATGTACAACTTTTGTGTTGGCGGTGCCACATATCCATGTGTCCAAGGGCGATGAATAACTGGAAATGGCACAAACATTGTGTTATTTTGTGTGTGTGTGTGGAATCTATCTGAAAGTGATGACTGGAGATACATAATAAATTAACTAAATATCAAACGATTGTGTCGCCACCTGGGAATGACAATAATCAATGAATCTAAGGGTCATCATTTTTATTTTGTAGTCCGAGATTTTAAAACACTTTAAGGAACAAAAATGAAATTTTAATTTTATTAAACTGAACGAGAAAATCGGTGATCGATGTTGTGGCGTCATTTTAAAATTAATGTATCGAACAATTTCAGAAGAGAAAAATAAAGATTTTTTTCTTTTATTTGTTAAAAATTCCAATCAACTGTAGTCAAGCGCAGTACAGGCGTTCTGTAACCATCATGGTGCTTAGGCGCTGTGCGAGGGGAACGACCAGTACACCGGGATCGAATAGATCGAGAGCCCGCGCTGGGAATCGAACCCGGGGCCGCCCGAGCCACAGTCAGTCGCAACACCGACTGGGCTACGACGACTAGTACAATTCAAGATTCGAACATTTTTTAATGAGCTTCTACTTAAAAGTTGCTGAATGACAATAATTTAATCTTTGGCGAAACTTAACATTTTCTTTTTTTTAAAAAATTACTTTTTAATCAACTAATCTATTAATTGCGAACCGACAATTTTAAGCAACGATCGATACATTTCCATATCTTTTAAAAAATAAGTTTGATTTTTGCCGCTTCCTCAATCATAATGCTCCACATAAAAAAACACTTTAGTGATTTCTGAATAAATTTGTACCAAAATAATTATCTGTCGTGTTCTCCTTTAAATGTAGAGACTTCGAGCCAAGCCACTAGACCACACCAATTTCCTTTCTATGAAACTCGTCGTAGCGCAGTTGGTTAAGCGACGGACTGTGGTTCGATTCCCGGCGCGGGCTCTCGATTATTCGATCCCGGGGTACTGAGGAAAATGTGTCCCTCACATTGTGCCTAAGCACCGAGAGGGGTATAGAAACTCCTGCTGTGATATATCCATTACAGTGCATTTAAACCCAATGTTCGTCGTAAAAACACCTCCATCCCCCGGGCCCCCGTCAGGTAGATTTATCCACCGGCCGCCAAGCTCAACCGCGCCAGCGCTCGACTACCCTAGTACATTCGCTCGACTAGCTCAATAGCACACACGTACGAGTCAGTCCATGATATTGCGCAGACCTAGTCGCGAATATTCTCCAACTGCGCATATAGCTGAAGGTCTCTCTCTCTCTCTCGAGTTCTCTCGGTTTACTTTAACAAAAAAACGAAAAACGCTTACAACGGTTATTCCGATATTTCCCTGAATTTCCAGCAGCTGTAAACAGCATTTCCCCCTAACTCACTGACGACAGTTCGTACACCAAACACTCCACTACCCACGCCTAAAACAGCGAAACTCCCCCCTCTTCAGACCCCTCCCCTCTTACTCGATCGAGCCTGGAGAATCGCTCGTTTGAAAATATTCAGATGACGCCTTGTAATCTTCATACTTAAGGACACTGATTAAGGACATAACCACAACCAATTTTAGATTGGATTTTAAATTCGCCTAAATTCTGTCTCGTGGTCTTATCTGGAAAATGGAATAGAATCAGTTAAAACGAGCAACAATAACGTTTTGATCAGAAAGGTTTGATGACTTTTGAAATCCCAATTTCCTGGTTTTCAAATGATCAAATTAAACGCGTCTTTCTGACATTTTCTACTAAGAAAACAAATAAGCTTGAAGACGATGTAATTGAAGCGTAACGAAGTAAGGTGACAAAAACAAATTGTTTCGCGCGAAGTCAGATATAGAAAAAGAAGGTGTAAACAAAGCGACTTACGACGAGGGGCTCAAGAAGATGTCCATGTAAATGGATCGCACAAAAGGAGATTCCGACAGAAAGAAGCTCTATTGTACAATAATACCCGGACATGCGCCAGGACTTCACCACCCCTCACCAGATCCACCCCCTTTCCTCAACCCCTAACACAAAAAAGCAGATGCCAAATCAAATCAGATTATCTCATAAATTATAAACGGCCGTTTTCCGGTCAAATCAAATGAGATGTAATGATTGTGGACCGGATTTTTGGGACAATTAAACCGGTGATCTCTGCAGCGAGCAACCGAAGCAACCAAAATCTTATCTAAACAGTTTCCATAATTACGCAAAAATAACAATATTATGTGTTCAGAACAAACAAAATTGGAAAATATTTCGATTTGTTGACAGTCGCGCACCAAAATTCATGTTTTCCAACAAATTCTCGGGGGAAAAAATCCAATATTTTATTTACAGCTAAGCCTTCGTGTTTCGAACATACAGTAAGTAATGTTTATTTTAATATCCAGAAAATTCGAAAAACACACAAAAGTAGAAGTAAACATGTTCCACGAACTTCCAACAAATGTGTTATTCATTCAATAAATTATTTATAAAATACGTCTTTGTAAATATTTCTTTGGGTTATGGTAATGGATTCATCAAATGTACCATCAAGTGTGTTGATGATAAAAAAATACGAATTTTTCATGGGAAACGAATTCGAGGAAAAGCAAATGTAAAAACGCCAAAGATTATATAACGTCAATATTATGAACGCGTTTACATTTTTTGACGTATGACAACACTGACGTCTGTTAACATTGACGTTACTACTCATCATTGACGTTTATTACATTTGACTTTCCTCGTATTTTAAATCTTCAGCTGTTATTTTTGACGTCTCCCATGCGTGACGCGTCATGTTTCCCATGCCTAGGGATCCTGCCCCAGTGTTGATGAGCG
>JAQGBY010002233.1:0-24089 GCA_034698785.1 Mycogona germanica
TCACTGATACGATAAATAAATAAATACTTGTACATAACAAAAGGCCTTTTTAATTTTAACGTTTCCTTTCATAATCGATATTTATATGCCGATAACCAATGTTTGTTTTGGGGGATAAGCAGAATCGATAATTTCACTGTGTGCCAAAACAAACAGGCAGCTGGTCAGTAAATAACGCATTGCAAATGTAATGTTAGTACTGATAGTATTAGTATGCAAACATCGAGTGAAACTGCACAACGACAGCTGTTGGAAAGTTGGAAAGAAACGCAATGAGAAAATATTCTTTAGCGCTAGATCAATACTTCAAAGTCTTGTGTAAGAAATGACTTAGAAAAGTAATCGAGCCCCGTTTTCACTCTCTTAAGCGAACTACACGAGACATTTCATTTAAACGTCTGTAAAAATGTTTTAAAAAATACTAGTACAATTAATTAATGGTTCTTTAGTTCACGCTCATAGACCAGAGTTTTAAGAACTGAATGCTGCAAAAAGGTGAAAATTTAAAACCATATGTCGATCAAATGTAACAAAGGAAAAGCAATTCTCTTTTTTAAATATAAATAATTTATAATAATTATTATAATAATAAATAAATTATAAATATTATAAAAATAAAATATAAAAATGTAAATATAAATTATGACTCGTCGTAGCCCAGTCGGTATTGCGACTGACTGTGGCTCGGCAGTCCCGGTTTCGATTCCCGGCGCGGGCTCACTAATATTAGATCTCGAATTACTCGTAAAAATGTGCTCCTCGCGTAGTGCATAAGCACCATAAGGGGTACAGAAAAATCCTGTAGTGCAGTGGCTACAGTGATTAGAAATAAAAAACTCAAATTAATTAAAGGAAAGTACAGAAGAATGAATAAAATATAAATGTTAAGTTTATTTGAAACAATATATTATTTTTGTTGAGCAGCAGAACGTTTCGGAACTCAGATCTAATCGGACAACCGGAGTGCAAATTTTCGTCAATGAAGAACAATTGCGAATCAATAGTAATGCAATTAGAAATGTGTTAATGAAAATTGAAAACGTAGGTTGCTTAGCAGACTGGCTGTCACATTAAGCTTCTCATTGTTGCGTCTTTGTACTGGAAAAAATCGATTGGACTACGAACTGCTATTATTGAAAATATCTTTTGACAAGTAAACATCCATTTTAATTAAACAATCAGTATCTGAAATAAGGACGACCACAATGGAGACGGGGGATGGGGATTACATTCAATCAGATTTATTAAAGCCCATCGCATTAACGTTAAGCTCTAAAATAACAATGCAACCTAAACTAATCTTTTGTTAGCAGTAAATAAATAATATTCTATAAATCCAAATTGACGAGCAGCCCATGACCCCCCCCCCCCCCCAATCAACTGTAGTCTAACGCACTGCAGGCGTTCTGGTGAAGCACAGAGAGGGGTACAGAATCCCCTGAAATGATTTGAATTAAAACAAGAAATTATTTAAGTAAGTAAGAAGCGCTTCATACATTAAATAAAAATATTTCAGACTTAGAAACATAAAATTATTCTTGTTCAAATGCCAAGCAAGTATTGTGAAGAAAAGTATCTTTCGTCGCAGATCAGTATATCGCTCATTTCCTAACAAAACAAAAAAAAATAAAAACGACAAGTTAATATAATATTTCCAGATCATTCTCTTTAGTACACGGACATAAAGAACGAAGGAACGTATGTTGAGATTTTTTATTACCGAGGCTAGCACAATCAAGAAACACACGATCAAGTATTCAATCGATAAAGTCGACAGTCATGGCGACTGTTTAATACGTCTTTGATACTATATTTGTCACCACGAACCAAAAATTACGAAGGCTAGCCAATGGACCAAGAAAAAGCCAATGATACGAAAGAAAAAACCCGTAAGAGTAATTTTGTATCACTTTTGTCCGCTCGATATTTTCTTTTGTGGATACCCAGAAAACTCTTAACGTGTGTCACAACCATAAAGAACCGAGTGTAATAAAAAAGGAAACGTTTCTAACCCCATTTCGAACATCACGTTTGGCGAAAAGTCCAGATTTATATACAAGTTTATATACACAGTATATATTCCTGGGACCAGTGGATCAATCAAGTAATCGATTTCTTGAAACATTAGGCGTTTTGCACGTTGAGTGGTTCCAAGACAAGCGGTGAAATATATTGTTTCGCTTATCGCGTCGACCCCCACAAAAATGAGGGTCCCAAGGGGAGACAACTATTGAGCAATACCGTTATTAGAGACGAGTAAAATCAGGAGAGATAACCCGATTACGCATCGTTCTTGTTCATCGTCTTATTCCAATTTACTCATACAGTAGTTCCTAGCGTGCTTCCGCTCGTTACAGGAGATGATGGCGGCGCTATCAAACATATTTGTCTACATTCACGCAGTTGTGAATTTCATGCGTAGAAAATAAGACAGATTCCATAGTTTTTTTTCAATCCCGTCCTTTAATACAAGTACATCCCCTCCCGTATGCGTAAACAAAATGTATAGTCGACCTTCCCATGTACGAATAAATTGACTACACATGCGTATACGGGTCCAACTCGCAGAATGCGGAAACTAAATATATTCGTTTCCTTTAATCTAAAGGCAGAGAGAGAGAGAGAGATGTACGAGAACCCACTGAAACGAAAATCTATCAATATAGACGAAGCATGTGTATAAACAGGCCGCAAGCTATTAGACATTCTACACGTATACCAACGGCGTCTCTACATCAACATGGGCAGCACCCCACAAACATTGCAGTGTTTAATAAGAACAGGGGCCATTGCCCAGGGCAAAATATCACACGAAATGACAGAATTGATGACATCTCAGTTGTACCAGTAATAACTACCAATTTAAAGCAAAAACTGAAATCAGAAAGTGTGCAGGACATCTCTTGGCGAGAAGCGAAATCTTTTAGAAATTATGAAATTAACACATTGAATGCCCGTATTTCAACTGTTGTTAGGAAACCGTAATAGTCAGATTAAAGTAATGTTATTTTAAATTTCCCAATCAACTGTAGTCAACCGCACTACAGGCGTTACGTCCCCCTCATGGTGCTCAGGCACTATGCGAGGGGAGCGAAATTTTCGAGAGCCCTCGCCGGGAATCGAACCCGGGACCGCCTTATTTTCGAGACCGCGGTTCTTTTTTTTTGTTTTGTTTTAATCAACTGTAGTCAACCGCACTACAGGCATTACGTCCCCCTCATGGTACTTATGTACCGTGCAAGGGGGAACGACCATTACCCCGGGATCGAAATTTTCGAGAGCCCGCGCCGGGAATCGAACCCGGGACCGCCGAAACCACAGTCAGTCGCTAAAACCAACTGGGCTACGACGAGTCATACTTACATGCTTAACAAACACAAGAAAGACTTCCGACATATTAATATAAAATATAATTTAGCAACTGCCAAGTGTGGGACATCCTCTTATACTTCGGCAATGACAGATCCCCGGACTGTCACTTTTCATCGCCCCGTGGTTCTGAAAATCAGTTGGGACCGGATGGACGATACAAAAAAAAATGATCAAAATTGGGGATTGGACGCTCTACTCTTACAATTCTGCCCCGGGCGAATATACAAAACAAGCCGTGCCATGTATGAACAACCCTGCCCCACACACAACACAAGCAGCTGCATTTGGAATTTGCAAATGGGAATTTTGGAATTTCCGACCAAGTGGAATGCCTATTAGCCTGATGTCGTTATACTGTGCACCACCTGGCCATCCCAACGGGTTATTTGCGTCGTCTCTGTACATACGAACACAGACCGTGCTTTGCAAAAATCTCTTCGTCATCCGTTCACGGGTAAATACTCTTTTCTGCGCGCGGCGGCAGACTACTGTACAAGTAATATCCGCAGCCAAATGCGACGTAATTCGTTTCCGCGGGGAGCGCATAGGTGGGAGGGAGATAGGGGGAGGGGGCAGTGGGAGTTTTTGGACGTTGTTTGAGTTGACTGTATATGTCCGTAAACGTACGAGAACATGTAGTGCTGGAGGCCACACAAGAGAAACCGTAAAATGGGGACCTGCGCTTGTTCATACGATGTCCCATTTCGAGACAAGGCGAAAGCACTCCAAGAATGAAAACACCGACATCCGGACTAGTTACCAGGTTATTTTTGATTGCATAATATTTCGAGTAGAAGTTACCCGCCAAAACAAGTCCAACAATTTTGTATGTAGATAAAAAACAAAATTTGTCATCATACTCGGTTAACTTCAGGAAAATTCATAGAAGATAAGATGAATGAAATCGCTGCGCCAATTCCTGTTCGATGTATTATTCGATGTATTATTCTATGCTTTAGTACTTTTATTAATTTTTATAAATTCAAGAAAAACGTATATCTAGGTAAAATAGAACTACAACTAATAAATTACACAAACGAAATGTACTCACAATACAGGTACGTTTTTAAGTACGTACGTACTGTACGAGTACATATGCATAATTGACACATAAATGGTACTTAAAGTGTAATGGTACTTAAATGTAAATGTTTGAACAGACGCTTCATTCGCAAATTAAGAGTGACAAACAAAACTCCAACTGATCAGCTAAATCCATTACGTCTCCAGGAAATTCATGGGGCATCTCCAAGAGAGCCTGTTGACAATACAAAAGTAGGTGACATTTCGAAAACACGCCTACCTATTCTTCATTGAAATTTATCTGCCACAAATAAACAAGAGGGTCGCGTAGCACTTTGGCAGACGTTGCAGCATTGTATTGTCAATATTATTCGACCTTTGCTTGCTCACTGTAAGTACTACACATGCACGCACATGTACGTACTAACCATGTTTACACTCTGTAGTCGCCTGGCTCAATATTTCACTGATACCCGAATAAATACCAGACATTTCTCATGGCATATTTTATTAAAAAAATGTAAGCCAGAATCACGCTTGTTTTACTGGAATTAATTCTAAACGTTAAGAGTTTTATCCAAAGCCAGCAATTTTTATTCAAAAAGCTTAGCTACTTGCCACTCCTGCCGACACACCATCAATGAAATTCACTGCCTGATTCTATTGACACGCCACAAATCCAAATACGAAAAGCTACCATAAGACAATAATGTGTGTTTTAATTACGTAAGGTCTCAAAAGAATAAGACAAGAAATGGCTTTACTAGCGTAGAGCTGCTTTGGGTAAAAAGCTGCCCCCGTTGAAGAGCAATCACACACTGCAATGCATTGCGGGTCATTCGTTCGCGAAAACAAGTTGGGTTAGCTTTGGTTTAAAGTGAATAAAGATATACAGTATATACATGTATGTACCCAATATTGGCTTCATACTTTCATAACTAAATTCCTTTGCAATATACTGAACGGGTAAAGAAAGTACCACACGGTTACGCCAAAACAAAACATATCAGTGACGCAAGACACGAAACACATTTAGAAATTGGGTTGAAAATGTCGGAAACTTTACATTATTTTAATATTTTTAATATTGAGAAACTTAACAATTTAATATAAGCATTTTTTTTGATAAAGTGAAATTGTTAGCCTACACAGACTGGATCCTAAAACGCGGACTTACGTTATAAATTATCACGTATGCTTTGATTTTGGTAATAACGAGAACCAAAAAATTATTATTTGCGTTTATTTTACGAATAGTTAAAAAAATAATAATAATATCGCTAAAAATAATAACGATAACTTCAAAAGCATCAAAAACAAAACAATAACGCTTCAAGAAAAGTTTTTCACAAAAATTAAATAAAAATATCTGAAATGTGGCATGAGGATATCAGACATTCACTTGCGACACTATCATAGTGCATTAACCTGTACTGTAACATCGAACTTCACCTTTTCAGAACGCGACCCCCTCCCCATTCGTATTAGCACTACACAGTGACGACAACCACGTATAGCTTAAACGTTTTCCTCTTAGCGAGACCCATTCACCAAAACAGTTCTGAGGGAGGCGCGCGTCACGACGTGTACGAGGCTCGGATCGGTTCTGCATTGACAACGATGCCAGATTCATTCTCTCCCTCCCACCACCAACACACAAACCTCCTCTCCGCGCCCCGCCCGCCCGAGATAAACTATTTCCTATAGAGAGAGCAGTGTCTATAAACGAGCCGCCGCCTAAATTTAGACCCACGTCGAATTCACCGTTGTAACTTCTCCACACCTCATCCTCCTCCTCCTCCAGTCATACACTCGGGCAAGATAGGGCGCGTAGTCAGACCACGTGATTTTGGTATATTGTCGTTCCGATAACAAGCTCATACATTAAATCGGGGCAGCCAACGCGCGTCCGTCGTACTCGGTACATGGCTGCTGGCAGGGGACAGACGTGGCTGCGCAACGCCTCCTCCCCCATTTCCAAACCTCTTAAGAGGATATCGATTTTGGCAACGAAACTGGATGATTTTTTTTTTCTTCGCCCTCTACCCATTTCAATTACGTGTC
This sequence comes from Mycogona germanica, assembly GCA_034698785.1. NCBI lineage: Eukaryota > Metazoa > Arthropoda > Diplopoda > Chordeumatida > Chordeumatidae > Mycogona > Mycogona germanica. The sequence goes on from JAQGBY010002233.1 coordinate 6,460, forward strand.
AACAGTGCACACCTGGGTATATTCCCCTCGGTGGGAGAGGGCAACCAGTCTCGGCCGATCTGTCTATACATACGACCTGGCGCAGATTAGAACCCAACCTGGTGTTTTGCTTGCAATTGATCCAAATTGGACATTGCTCATTATACTGCTGGTTTCCTTCGCTTCAGTATTTTAAAATTCTGAGTGCTCCATGAAATCTGAAGTTGACCAAAATAATTGAAATGAGTTTGTAAAAGTTCTTTAAAAATGATACTTAAAAATACGTCTACAATTCAATGCAATCACCACTATGCTAGCTGTACATTGCACTATTGCCACCTTCATACTTATAAAATTGCATAATTTGCCTACTTTTTTCCCTTTTCCCTTTTTTCCCTTTTCCCTTTTTTCCCTTTTTTCTCTTATTCCCTACTTTTTTATATACTATATTTAATTGTTTTTAATTTCGTTAGACATTGTAATAGTAGAAGTACGAAAATAAACAATGTTTATCTACGTTCTTGTCGCCAATTTTTAATTGACGTCCAACAATCTCCTTTCCTATCGAGTAATGATTACTTTTTATTGGACATCTTTATATTAATAACATTATAATTTCTATTTCTGTTATCATTTATTTTTTCTTTTCATTGTACAGGTGTATATCCTAAGCATCCAGCTCCTCTTGCAAGAATTATATTTTTATTACTTATGTATCACTAATATAAAATCATCCTACATTCTAAAAGTTTAAAAAATGTGTAAATTGAAAATGGGCACTTTTATTGGACGAAAATTTGACTTTTTCAGTAGCTTCTTCTCTCCGGCAAAGCTGACACAAATCGATCCTAATTTGCGCCCAACCCTAATGCAATATTCGTGCATGTCCATAGGCGATCGACTCTCAGTTCCAATACATGTACAGAATAGCTGTACGGGTACAGTACACTAGATCAGTCTATACGTTTGCTTACAGGCGCCATTGAGTCAGCCTGGTTAACGTGCCAAAAGACAATTCTTCTTCCTTCATTATAAGGAAACCTTTAATGTCAAAAGCACGCCCAGTCTAGCGGTTATAGCAATACAGTTGCCAAGAAAAGTTAAGTTCCCACCAACCGTTTTCCAGAGTTTGGCACATCAACATTTCCCATGAGAATCGCGGTTCACTGTGGTAACATTTTTTCCTGATAGCATTTATTTACAGCGATACAAATGTTATTGAGCTATTTGAAGGGTTTAACCGTCGAAGCAATCGGAAGGGTGAGACCCCTTTATGATCAATTATGGTTGGGATTGAATGTACGGACGTTTTAAGAACAATGATTACATACCCATAATCCATATTATGGCTCCTGGCCAAACGGGAAAAATATTTTAAGGAAATTTAAATGAGTTATTTTATGTTCATAAAAAAAATTCATGGCTCTTGATTCATTCTATAACTCAAAACTGGTTTCACTTAGGTCGTGGGGCTGAAGTAAGGATTGATTTCGAAACCGGAACTGATTACCCCGTGGGACATTTACTGATAGATGCAGCTGGGGTGAGTGTTGAGTCAGTTAAAGAGGCCCGTCAAAAAATATCGAAATTCTGCCAAAAACGTCGTATAATAATAGTACTTCAAATCGTAATCGTAACTTGATGATATTGCCTAATGCTTCGAAAAATGAATACCGACTTTTTTGTATAACGAATAAAAAAACTGAGATAATTTGAATTTTTTTGCTTCCGTTAAATTGAATTTGAGTCCACGAAAGATTGCCATAGCAAATTATTAAATACAGATTCCAGATGAAAACAAATTTTTTTGTATTAAAAAAAGTTGTAGTCAGTTAAAGAGGCCCGTCAAAAAACATCAAAATTCTGCCAAAACCGTCGCATAATAATAGTACTTCAAATCGTAACCGTTACTTGTCTATATTGCCTAATGCTTCGAAAATCGAATACAGATATTTTGTATAAAGAAAAAAGAAAGAAAAGAAGCGCTGTCTGGGGGAATGTGAATTTTTCGTTTCCGTTAAATTGGATTTAGGTCCACAAAAGATCGCCCTAGCATATTGATGCAAATAAATGTGAATAATAATATACATCAATCAAATGAAAAATTAACCGTTAATGCGACGTCACAAAAAAATTTGCAAAGAAATGACAATTACGTCAAACCTCTAGGCAATTCGAACGCGTCGAAATTCGATTTAATTGCTTAGAAATTCCGCGACTGTCTTCAACAGTTTTGGGAACAAAGCCGGGCCCTAGCATCGCAAAAAAGGCATCATCTCCACAGGATAATCATTATCATCCAGTCGTACGCACGTCAGATACAATCATAAAGTAAAACTTCGCCTGACCGTTTTCTTGACAAGAAGTCACGAACACAACATGACAATCATTTGACGATGCCAGAGCCAGCCACCGTCAATGCATTCGAATAACAAGGGGGCGTAATGCTGCTCATTTCACTGTTACTATTCCGCTTTATGGACAGCGTTTTTTACTGGAAGCAACTCATGCGTGGAAGCGCAGCGTTCAAATGGAAGCACCACACCTGTTAAACAGTAAATGCAGTTACACAGGTGAGGAAAATATACAGGGTGGCCTAAAACAAAAGGAGCATGTTAAAATGTACAATTAAAATTGAAAAACGTAATCGAATTGAATGAAATTTCGCACACTTATTGCTAATACACATTCCTTTTTGAATCGCCATGGTGTTTTAGTCCACGGTGTAGAGGAGAAAAATATAATGGACAAATGCCATCTCACAAACGTACACCATAAAACAAGATTAAAACGTAGATCTGTGACGGATCCACAAAAATTCATTATTGGATCAAATTACTTTCCTAATTTATTTCAGTTACACGAAATGCTCGCTTGCTCCTCTTATAGAAGCAGTTTGGATCTGTTCAAACGTCCTAATAAATAAACTGAAATAGACACCCGAACAAATCCAGTTCGGTCCGTGCCGACCCTACCCTTCTCCTGTCTTATCAACGACTTGTCTAGTGCTGCTTATATATTGTACATATGTATTGCTATACAAAAAACACGTCTACGTATTCCAATATACACATGTCGCAGTTGACAACAAGTCCGATGCTTCACCACGTTGCCATCTTGCAGCTGACGGTTGCCACGATATCTGACGTAGGTTCATGCTCGGAGGGTAGATTTGCAGTAGTAGCCCTCACAATGCTCTTTGATGGACCGATGCCTGGAAGGTGGGGTGCTAGTGAGAGGAAGGGGAGGGGGAGGCAGATATTAGAAATGGAAGAATTCGATTTCCGATTTTCGCGTGAGCCATATTAGCAACAATGCCAGCTGATGTGGAGGAGATTTTTCGTAAAGGATTTTAGACGAGACTGGTTCAATTTTCATCTTGTCTTGACGTGCTACAATCGTTTCATGAAGCAGTTTCTCGTTAAAATGTATTACTTTCACGTCTCGATCTTGCTCAGGAGCATCGTCTGGGATCTTGTGACGATATCATGTTTCACCATCTTGAAAGGATAACTGAATTATGCGACACAGTTATTTCGTTTTTTTTAAGTTTGAAGTCAAAGGGAAACGCTACAAATGCCAACATTTTGTAAACCTATTTTTATTATGTTTTATTGAAAATTGAGATCCGTCGCTCCGTCGTTAGCGAGTTAAGGTGGTGTACTTACAATATGTTCATTTTTATGCGATTTCATTGAGCCGTTCTGAAATTTTTCTCTGCACACCAAAATCCAATTCTTTGTTTTATAATTTAGGATTATTCGTATTCCTTTCAAAGATATATGCAACATTGCATTTGTTATTTGAACTTTTTCTTTTTTTACATGAACCACATGAATGGATTTCTGCAGACACACAGCTGCAGTGAAATAGATTGATTAAAAGGATCGTCTGATAATGAAATTGATAAGATTTCAGATAATCAACTATAATGGACAATTGCAAAAATGCTAAGCGCAAATACATGTAAATTACAATAAAAATATTGTAAAAATAATCAATTAAAATTAAAAGTTGTTAAACGGTAACAGAATGAAAAATCTGAAATGCCGCTTTAATATTCGCATTGGATATTCTTTCATTTACAAAAATATACGTATATGAACCCTGTATCTATGATTTTCAATTGAATATATTTTTCATATGAATTTTTTTCATGCATTTTCTGCTGGTTCTTCTTCGACATATTCTTATTCAGAAGCGGACGTCGCGTGAGATCACGCTCTCGTTTTCAACCGGTCCCATTCAAATGCAAATGGGTCGACGACAACGCCACAGAAGGCGTCGAGCCATCAAATGCCGAACAAAAGGAGGAAAAAAGTCGTCAAGCGATATTTTAACATCAACAAATATGCGCCACGTTCTAGAGCGAAAGGGAGAGACAGAGAAAAAGAGCGAGAGAAAGCTTTCGAGAAACTGAAGATGCGAGAGAAAAAAGATCGGATACATTGGATAAAAGAAGACGACGAAAAGTTACAATATGTCATTTATACACCTACACTCACTCACACTCGCACACAGTAAATCGAACCATTTTTTGAGAAAACATTAAATGTATGCACAGACATTTGGGATAAAAAATTCACTTATTGGATATGGCATTATAAATTTATTTGTGCACAACAGAAGCCATATCTTTTTGAGACCCAAGTCGAAGCCGACAGGATTTTCTAACATTTTCTTTCATATTTCACGTACACATGCCTAAAAATATCTTCATCCATAAAAATATGATCGAATACCTTTCTCACAAAATAAGCTCAGTGTCCGATCATCGATTCTTTAAAGTCCGGCGTTCGGTTAAACGCCAAAGTAGAATTTTAGTATTGCAAAAACTCTTCTTTTGTAAACTCTTTTAAATTGCGATTATTTTTTAAATCTTGACAGCAGTTTTCCTCCACTGAAACGATAGCTTCCAGCCACTGAATTCACAATAGAAATGCATAACAGAAAAGTTAATTCTCACCTGCAAACGTACAAAGCGCTCCTTGTTCTGCATTAGCATCTGAACCCCCGATTGCATGCTTCACTGCATTGGGTTTGTGCTCGTGTGGTTTCTGTCCGCTACGAGCGGCATAAGCCAACTACACGGGGCAGCGAATCTCTAATTTCATACAAACTGAAGAAGCAAAAAGGGAATAAGAATCTAAGGGGCTTGGTAACAATTGTTTTATTTTAATCAGAACTCTGTGACATCATTCACTGTACTATATATTTCATTTTAAATTTAAATGAATTTAACAAAATTAAATGTTGTCTTTCTGCAGTGAATCTTTAAATAATTCGCTGGGTAATTTTAACATAATTGATATACACTGTAAACAATTTTTATCCATATTTCTAATACGTCGAATTGCACATCGGCAGCAAAAAAATTACCGAACAAACAGCTAAAAATCCAAGTCTGCCGTCTAATCTTTAATTACGACACAAGCTCCCCATACAATAATATTACCTTTCATCCCCGCAGTCGCCAAAGATCGCCACACGCACATTAGCCAGTTCCTAAGCCAGGCTCTCGTTACAATAGGGGCACTACACCAGGTGCAATGTTTGCAAGCTACTAAAAATACTCGCAGTCGCCGCAGGGGAAGTATGAGCCGACGCCTCTAATGCCATCATCCTCAACCGCCATCCCCTCCTCCTCCTTAACGGCAGAGCCAACCATTCATTCGTACGTGCGTCCACACGCTTAATCATACGAAAAGAGGGGTGGGACACACCATCTCACCGTCCTCCCATACAGATGGATGGAAATACCTGGTGGTTCCAGATTCGGTGCCAAGCCATTTGTAGCAGAGGTCCACGACACACCTGGCCGGGTTCCAGAGAGATTTCCATGAACTCTTGTCAGGTTGTGACGATATCGTTTTTATTAAATGAATGCTTTGAACACATGCGTGAATCACAGCGTAGTTCATGGGAAATGTGCACCCTGAGATTGTACTTTTACAATGCTCATTGTGCCATGTACGATTATTGTACCCTGTTTCAATTATTATATAATATAAGATCGTTTTTTGACACTATAAAAATATTTATCCTTGTTTGAATACACTGTATTTTCCTTAATAAATTAAAATAACGATTTTAAATTAGGATTAACAGCGTAGAAGAGATTGGATGTCCAGACCTGACTTGAAACGCAACGGGGTCCCGGGGTTAGATTCCCGACGAGGGCTCTCGTTCATTCGATCTCGGGGGACAATTAGGGACACAGAATCTCCTATATTTCAAATAACTACAGCTGAATTAAAAATTAAAAATAGACTGAGACGTGCTATCACAATAAAATGGTGCATGCTAAAATTTGAATCGAGGAATTGAAAAACATTAAACACAATTTAAAAAAACTATAACAACAACCATCTCTAGCCACACCTGAAAACCATCACTTGTCATTGCATCATCTTCTGTAGATGCAGACACACACACTGAATGCCATTAGCCAAACCCTCGTTTCGAGACAAATACTGTAGTTGCAAGCTACTATTTTAATTTTAAAATGTTGGCGTGGTTGTATCACTAAATGAAATTGGACATGATGTATTATTCTAATCAACGAGATGATCCTTCCGTACCAAATGTTCATCACTTATACATGATGTTACATTGACTGACAGCAATGCGCCTAGACCCGCAGTAGAGTACTTTGAAATTAACTGGGCGTTGCCAAATTCAGATGGAAAGCAGTCTAGACAGACGATATCATATTAAACAGTTTAACCAGGGCACCATCAGTCTATAATACTACGCCTATCACGTCCAAAATGAAAGCACATTGTAACTCGACATCTGCCTAGAGACCAATCTTTCATTATTTCCATTGAATTCAGATTACATCCGCATGAGCAGACCACATGCACGACCATAGAAAATCTCATATTCCGAACAGTCAGAAGACCTGCTGAGAATACGAAAGCATTCACATTGCAGGAACCCGTCCATGAAATAAACACCGCTATGTGAGCGACGTATGGTGCGTCAATAAAACGTCAAGAACTGTAAAATCCAAATGTTTCGTCTCCTATATAGGAGGACTGTATTTCTAACCAAGCGAACTAATCGGATTTTGATTAGAGTTAGCTGCCTTATTACATTGTGGCGGCGCCATCGTTATATTTATGGCGCAGTTAATCTCACTCTTAACGAGATGCGTGCCCTTGTTTGTGTCGCGTCAGGTTCTTAGCGCTGAGCAATTATTTCTGTTTCGCAATAATTCTCTGTTGTCTCAAGTTATCCATAATCCTAATTGACGTAGTCAAATGCTGGAAGCTAAATTTGTGAATAACATATGAGAGAGATGTGATTAATCGGCCTAAGACATACAATGTAAGCTCAGCGATGGCCTCCACCTTGAGCTGATCTTCTACACCGTCGATTCAATATCTCAAGACCAATCCTCATATGTTCGCATGTGAGTGCGACGTAGCGAATGAGAAATGGTATTCAATTAAAATTTAACATTCCAGCTGAAACCTTGATTTATTTGAATTTTTAATATTCCAACATGAAAGCGCAGAGACAAACTATTTGCTAAGAAGCGTCATCTTGAGTGACACTTTGACAACGTCGAGAACCCAACATAAAAAAGAGCATTCATGTGTCGGGAGAATTTAATTTGAAATATCACATAGATAAACCATGGTGATCTTTTGAGGTTAATTACACTACGAAGTTTTTGCTTGTATTTTTATTTGAGTGAAGGACACTTTGTCACCTAGGCTATTAATGAATTGGGCGTATTAAAAAATTGTCAATAAAAGCACGACTGCTTTTCAAATAATCCGTCAAAGCATGAAATGGAAATGAGAGTATCTAAACCAGAATGTTCGTAATTGTTTTTGTGCGAGCTTTGAAGTGACTCTAGCAATTAGTCAGTCGACACAATATGTCTTTCATTAGACCATTCAAAAACGGCATCAAAGCGCAAATTACTGAATGGAATAAAAAATTGGTCGCTCACGGATCAAAAGGAATATTATCAGGGGGAGGGGAGAATCCCTAATTGGACGAAAAGCCTCTTTCATAGCCTATTTCTTCAATGGATTATTGCATCCCTAAATCAAGCATGATCAACAAAGTTAAAAGTTTGATTACCAATCTGATGCTTGATTTAACGTTCCCCAACTGTGACAGTTTGTCGCACCGTGTCTCTAATATCCAATACAATTTGGAATTTTAGAACGGTTTAACGATATGGAAATTGATGTTGGTAGTAGAAGTGCGACTACAATTTTGTTATTCGCGGAAAGTCGATATCGCCTCTTCTCTACTCTTTAGCACATCTATGGTGTCGCTCTTTATAGAGTTACGAAATTAGGCCAACGCCCGGATTCATATCTAACGGAATTACACGAATGAGCTCTTAAGATCAGATAGAGGGTGCTAAAAACGCGGTCTCTTTTAGCGGGAGAGCTCATCATGACAGGACTAGTCAGAATTTTTTTGTTTATCGAATATAATCCTTCATGGTATATTATACGAGTCTATTGAAGGGATCAATATGCCGGAAACCGAAAGCAACACTGACTCAAGAAACGACAAGCAAGCTGATTTTGTGACAGTGGAAAATCTCAATAAGTGCAATATTTGACAAAATTCAGCCAACAAATTCCGCTTATTCTTTTCATTAAGCAAAGTTCTGGCCTAGGAAGAGTCGCAAAAAATATAGGTATTTTCTTAGCCCTTCATTTCTATTGACGATCTGAGAGAAAATTACATTTGTTCTTAATTTATCATACTCATGTACACTTTAATCAATTTATTCTTTTTTTCTTTTCGTCTCTTCATATATTTCATATATTCATATATTTAGCGGAACCAAAAAGTTCAATTGAACTGTTGTTACTTTAAGGCGGCGTATCTTAGACATTGGATTAACATACATGGACACTTCAAGCATTATTGCATTAAGTTGATTGATTTGAAAATTGAAACCAAAATGTATATTCGTTTGTAGTGTCTCAATTTTGTACAATAAAGTATACCGGTCGATTAAACCGCCCTCTTTAAGTATCAAAAAAGCATTTAGCGAAAAACCTCAACTACATTTTTTATGTGTTATTTGGGTTAGTTGAAAATACGTTTCTTCCTAATAAATGATACATAAACTTTCACAAAACTGCGATAGAATTTGCGATGCTTTTGTTATCGGAATATAGACCCGACTTGAATTTGTCTCAGAATGGACCAGTTCAAAACGAGAGCCATGTGCTTTAAAAATATATAATAAAGACCCTGAGAGGATAGTTTTTAGTAAATGTCTCAAAGGAACGGGTTCGGTGCAGGCTCGTATATTATTATTTGTCAAAATATTATACCGGCGGACTCGTAAAACTGGAATGGGAAATAAAACCTTAGTATACACAAACGAGAAAGGGTAACTGTCTGAGTCTGAGCATACAAAGGCGCCCTACAAAAAGGACACAAAGAGAGCTAGGAGTGTACATAAAAAGCGGAGAAAATCCTTTGAGGTAAGAAAAATGTGTAATGTATGATAACAATATAAGGAGAACAGCAAACATAAAAGAACTATAGAGATACAAAGACAACAGAGGAGGGAGATGGGTGGTAAAAAGTCAATGTAAGTGAATTTCAGCGAAGGAATTGACGATAAGAACAGCAATTCAAAAAACATTTTTGTAACCCTAGCATTTTGCTAGATGTCTACATCTTCGGAAACTTTTTCAAAGTTTAGGCCACCTTTTTATATTTATAATATGGCATTTCTTAAAATTTCACAAGTTTCAGCTGATAGAATGACAGCAGACGAAAACTGGCAACGTCGATAGCGCCACCAGCGGACTTAAATGACATCAAAAAAGTTATCGCAAACAGCCGATTCTACAATAAAATGGAAGTTGTAACCGGGAAAGCGCAGAGCGAGAAAAGACGAACAAGAGTTGGCGATAACTCTTCTTACAATAAATAATAGTAAACTATTATTCACAAAAAATTAACTAACAAGAAAACCGTGAACATTGACGATACAGCTATGATTCCAGTTCAGTTATTTTATTTTTTAAATAATAGTTTACTATTGTTTATTTAAAGAACAATCAACAACTATCGACAACTCAGGTTCGTCCTTTCTCGTCCGGCGCTGTCCCGGACACAACTTCCATTTTATTTTATATAATCTAATTACTATTATTTTGTTAAGTCGAGTCTACATTTTAATTTATCGGTAAGATAATTTTTCAAGCATTTCGCTTGCACACAAGATAAAAATATTTCCATGTACGCTGATCAACCAAGTGCAAAAATATACGAGTAAAATAAAATGCAGTGTCTAGTTCCTCATCATTGCAAATACAATAACCATTGAATTCGAAAATATTCATATCTAGACAAATGCTCTTATGTGAAATTAAGAAAGACGCATGGGACGAAAATGATGTGCACTTTGGAAAGAAATAATATCCGAATATGGATAACGAAATAGGTAAAAAAATGCATTAACTAATCGATATATAGGTAAGCTAGAGCAGGATCACATAACGAAAATGAATATTCGCAGACAAAAATAGCCTCGAAATCCTCTCTGTTCCCCTATAAATATGATCACTATCCATATTACAGAAATGAGTTATATAGAAAACGAGAGTACCCTGTATATTCGAAGCGAAATTGAAATCATGAATGGACTACGTGATATCTTTTGTAAGCTATTGTGCCGTCATACTTACTAATCGCACGTTGAAATTTCGTTATACGGCTGCCATCTCATTTGACAACTGACAGAACAGACTCAGAGAAGAAATCGACATCACCAAGAAAAAGGAAATATTGAATGATAAGACGGTCTCTGAACAGGGAAAAAGTCGCCACGAGAACGCTCCCAAAAATAGGCACGTCATGAATAAATATTATTATCTATGTACCTATGAGAAATTCCTATTGCGACAAAAAATATTATAATAATGTTGTTATTTTGAAGTTTCTACATGATTTATTTTATTGACGTCTGCAACCAATTCTCTATACATATGAAAAATTATACCAAAACAACTATGGAGACGAATAGACAACACCTCCAGGATTCGATCACTGAACTGGAAAATACCTCAGTCCACAGGTCACATCTGGACGCAATTTTATTCGCTACCATTTCAGTTAGCGCACACTTGCATTAAAATTAGATGAAATTTCGAATCGACATTAAACATAGACGCAACCATTAACAGAACTTCAGCCTCACGCTAACTTTCGAAATGCACAATCTAATTTTAACCAACCGTCACCCAATTACTGTACCCGAGTGCATTGAACGAGTTTTCTCCGACAAGAAACTGCATTTGAGTATAATTAACACGTAATTGGGCCGGCAACTAATCCACGATGCGACAAAAATAATCAAAAGAGGAGTGGGAAAAAAAGATTCACCAGACTAAATCCGGTTAGTCTCGTTACCACGCCATGCAAAAGCTAAAAAACTGGGATCTCGGGAGAAGCAATTTCTATGGGGGTTCGAAAATTGGCTCTTTTTTGATTTGTCAGAAAATCCATATTCAAACAAGAACTTTTCCTTCCCCCTTCCACCCATTCGAGGCGCACACGTTGGCGTTTTACTAGTTCATTCGTTCATTCGATCGATCTTACACGCTTCCAGGCAAATTAGCACCCATAGAAAAAGTGCGAGCACCGCGTTCGGACGAACAGCATGCATCGAATTTATTGTCATCATTTGGCATGATTTCAAAGCCTTTTTATTCGATCGCCCGTCGTCCTCATTGAAGATTGCCACCGAACTCATTTCGCAGCCGGTGTGTGTGTGATCCGTGAGCCATTCACACGGACACGTTGTTCCCAGAACGCCAGAAACCTCGCCTCATGGTACATCTGGATTCATGTTTCTCGGCAACACTGGATGGCGTTGCTGTCGTCCACCTTTGCCAATAGTCAGGCTGGACATTTCGGATTTTCTTGTTAATCGTAATGTTATTATACCAGCACTTCACAAACGAATGTCTACAGACACGTTGAACACATTGTACATCGGTTCCCTGGATAATACATTACAATTAATAAATTTTGCATAGACCACGTTTTCATCGAAATGATCTTTTTTGAATACGCTTTCAATTAAATGTCGGACCTTTTTTTCATGAACATTTTCAATCTCCAATGTTTTATTTTTTTTATTATCACAAAGAAAATATCGAAACCACCTACATTCATCATTACCGAATGTCTCAAGACTTTCGCTATCAACATGTCAGTTTGTATGACTTGTCATCCGATGGAAATATTATTACTTTCCGAAAAATGAATTGTAAAACAATCCGAATATGAGGTGGGACGATACAATCTAGTCGCAAACAAAATATCACATTCTTTATAATTATTTATCGATCACAGCGCCCAACTCATTTCAATGCTTAGGCGATATATGGAATTTACATGCGTTTAGGAACTGAGAATAACTTTAATTTGAACAAAAACAAAGCAAAAAACGAAGAAGAAAAACATAGCCGGATGGAAGGTCCCAATTTCTTCGTATTTCAATTGGATATAAAAATATCGTAGACCGTTAATCGATCTTTAGTGCAAACCGCCAATATGGTGTTTCCGGATCATCGGATCGTCCGCACCCTGTAACGACGCGATTGACAATTACGACGTCACACGTTCCGCCAGAGACTGATCGAAATTGTGTCGTTGACAAGAAATGCCATAACTCATAAAACAACACACACACACCATCTTTAATAGAATTCGCTCAGCCGTATATCAGTCCAATTTTAAATAAATATTTCACACATTTGATTTCCCTGACTTGTTCCATTTCTCCAAAGAACAATTACGTTTGCAACGCAAAGCGTATTACGAATGGAAAAATAAAAATGCAGCACACAGCAAATAGTCTATACCCGAAAAAAATGTACTTCATCAAACTGGCCGACAATCACGTCTCAGCGACCGCCCTCACATTGATTTAGCGGATCCGCGGGCTCTTTTGCGCAGCAATGACATTTCACGCCGAGGACGGCGCAGAACTGGAAAACGGGAGACCTCAGATTTATTTTCGCCGAACCGAAATGACAACACTACCCCCGCCTCCATTCCCTCCCCCACCGAACCGCAAATGGGGTTCGGATGTTCGGCGAAACTCTGGCGCTCGGTTGGCCTCGGGTCGTTAGGCATCAGCCGTATCGGTTGCGTAAGGAAATAATTGACACTTTGCGAACGACGCCAGTTTGTGTGTATCGGTCGACGAAGTGGGGGCACGCTGCCCCTCGCAAGCAGGCAATCACTGGTCGCAGAATTTTTCTTCGTCCCCCCCTTCTGTTTATGATTGTATTCGAAAGTGACAATTTGATGAGATTCTTATGTTAGGGGTTAGGATTTCAAGGAGATCGCAATCAGGGCACAACTTTCAACTTTCTCAGAGACTACTTTCAAGATGATTGTTTAACTTGCCTTCATGCAATTAGTGCCCGGAACAGCGCCGGTGCGCCGTCGTCGTGTACTGTCTCGGGAACAGTTTCCTATTTATATAATCAAGACGTCCTATTCTCATTATTTTTGATACCTTCATGCTTTTATACCATTAAAATACTTAAGAGGTATCCAAAATCTGGAAATGTCTTACCAAATATTTGATTGGAGAAACTACCAAAATAAAAAGTGATCTTTTTAAAGTGATCTTTTTAAAGTGATCTTTTTAAAGTGATCTTTTTAAAGTGTGTAGTTCGAATCCTCACTGAGAAATGATAAATATTATTTGAGTCCTAATCAATCACATTAATAATAAGAATGTATACAGAGTAGCGTTTGCCACGAAAACCAATTATCTAATTGACTAAATTTCTTTCGAATACTTTGTATCAACAGCAGCCTTACAAAAACACTAGTACTAGAGAGTGCGGTATAAAGTGTATGTCATTTTTGCGTTGGCATAGTTACCGGTGCGCCATTCTCGTTCGAATGTGTTAGATGCGCAACCAGCTATGAGCGAATGTGTTTGAGCGGTGAACGTCGGTAAAATAATGTTTTTGGTCATCGTCAACGTCGAAAAGAGGCCAAGCGCTTTATATACACTAGCGAGTACCAGAGTGACAGCGACGTCGTTTTTGGTGACTTCGGGGCCGGCACCAGGTGACTGAACAAGGCGACAGCGTGTCACGTTAACGCTAACAAGATGAGAACACCGGAACTGGGAGTTGGAAAAAGATGCACAGACAACCTGTTTGGGGTTAGACACGCTTCACTCGCACACCTTACGGAAAATGGAAAAGTAACCGGTCGACAGGGAAGGCTGATGACAGGAATCGTCCTTGCCTCTCTTGTGTATTACCTTGTCAAAGAATTTATTTTCATAAAATCTCCTTTTGGAATTCGCAGTGTCTTTTTTCCTGCTGCTCACAATGCAAATAGCGCTGAATATTGTTGATACACTCGAAATTAAAATATACAAAAAGATTTTCTCCTTATTTCTTCGTGAAAACCTAAAAAAGATTTAAAAAAATTAATAATCGAGGAACAAATGTGATGCGACTTTTTACAGTTATTTTAAGACGCTGCCTGTAGCATTACTCGATTCGTGTGGCTCAGTGTTATTACTTTGTTCGATCGTATACGAGAGCAATATAACAGCTATTTGAAAAATTCTTGAATTGAAAATATTAAATTACTTTTGTCTCGAGGATCTGTCATGGAATTGATATTTGTGCAACATGGCAAACTGCAGACAAGAGACAAACAAACCGCTAAATTGCTTTCTAGGAATTATACGATGATTGACAGCGAACTGAATCCCTAGGACATCTACCGCTAGCTGTTGTGGGCCCAAAACGTCTCAACGCCGATTTCAAAAACTAAAAACCTCAGCAATGGGCACAATAAAAATTACATACTCGTATATATATATATATATATATAGTTGAACGTCTCACCGCGACAAAAGGATTCACCCATTCCAATTTTTATTATTTATAGCAGACGTTTAAGAGAAGACGATTTTCAGAGAAACACTAGAATAAAGAGGGGGCATTACGCCGCGATTTTTAGAGTCTACTTTAGTGGTGCGTTCACAGAATTTCGCCCATCTCGTGATTGAAGCAACTTTTACGATCCAAGTGTGCCCAGCATAAACTGTTAGGTGGGCCGCGCGCTCACCTAATGCATTTATCACAAAATGTATATTACGACGAACGGTGGGTTCTTTCTTTTTTACCGTGCTAAAACGTTTGGTGTTAAGTCTCTCTCTCGCTCTAGCCATAGACCGTTATTTACGAGCTATTTAGTGCGAAGTAACACCTACATGACGACGGGCCAGTTTACTGGTCGGCGCAGTTACAATGCGTCGGAGAAACATTGTTGCCAAGGCGGGCTGCGATGCTACAGGGTGATTAACCTAGTACGGTACAGCGATTATTTTTTATAGTTTTTTTTTAGAAGCGTGTAAACCTGAACTGTTGAAGCTGGAATTGATTTTTCATAATCAATATATGGCACCCTTTTATGAGATTACGTATAAACGCTTTGAAGAAAATAAAAATGCACAACAACTGCCGTTGAATGTATATCATTACTCAGCATCTAAAAGTGGTTTGCGTCTAGCATAAACATTTACTACTAATAAACAGTTTGTTAAAATGCCACTTCGACCATTTTCCGAACGAGCACTGGACTTTTTTTGTTTGTATAAAGAGTGGTCTTAACACGCCTAATAGTTGTTGATCTCTGTTCGCAAGTACGTCAATGGCAGCTTCACAGTTGCCTTAACAGTACATTTTCGCAAACCGTTAACTTCAACACAATATCAACATCATAATTCAGAACTGCCCAGTACAAAAAAAAAGATGAAATATCGAAACACGTTGTCACTACCACTAAAAATAAACGAACCGTGCATAGTTATTACAAGGATTCCAGTTATAGGCAGGAAACGTATTCCATCAATCAACGTTGATCACGTTGATTTGTGGCAGCCCGCAAACAGACGAAGAATAGACGTTAGGCGTAACACTGGTGCTGTTTACCACCATCGCCGCCACCACCTATTCGTGTTTCCATCGTTAGGCCTACCATAGCTAATAAAAAATCAATGCTAATGGCTAATAACCCAGAAGCACCTTGTACAGAGCCGCGGTTCTACATGGACGCGCGGGTGTACACGCCAGTCTAATGGTTACCAACTAAAATCATAATAAACATTGGGGCGTGCAAATGCGCGTCGTCCGCCTATACACGTATAGGGCTGAACGTTGCTAGGACAACGTGAATTAACGTGGCACCGTGTGTGCATGTAGCTCGGACCCCCCCCCCCCCACCAATCTCCCCTCACCATCACCGCCACCCACACCCCACGCCCGCATAGGCTTACGCGCATACTAATTGACTGACCGCTGCGCACAGGCCACATCCATAAGCGGCCATGCGGGCTTAATTCCTCACCAGACCCATCCTCTAGACGTAGGCGGAATCGTTTTTCATCACATGAATTTCGGTTGAGATTCCACTCATCTGTACACTCAATGAAATTGTGTAGAAATGATTTACATTCTATATAGTGATGATGATGAAACATAACAAATGTGACTTCAGTAGTGAAGTAAGAAATCGGATAATTCTCAATTTCGGAATATATTCTGAGATATCAATATAATGGGAGTTGTAATCAAAAGAAGAAAACAAGAGCAGCTAATATTCTCTCTGTAGTATTTTCGCCTGGTTTTAGGGATCAAACGACATTTCTGGTAACACAAAATCGATGTATCGAGTGATCGAGAAAATAGCGTGTTTTCCTCGTAGCCCGTGATTGCGGTTTCGATTCCGACTGACCACGTCGGAATTTTTCGGGCGAGAGAAATTCCTCCACGCGCCTTCTTTCGGAAAAGAAGTAAAATCATGAGCCGTACCTGTTCACGATATCGGGACGTTAAAGATCTCATTCCTAGGCAGTCTAGTTTAGGCAAAATTTCCAGGTCGCCTACATGTGGGGTTTCTAAGATGTTCGATCAACGGTGAACCTCCTTAACACACATTTTAATAAAATTCTAGTAACAATAAGGCATATGAATCAAGTGATGACAGACTACAGGCTTCGCCTTAAAATAATCACACACGAAAAATATGTAAAATGTCGACGATGAATTGTTTAAGTATAAGTGAACAAACACGGGACAGAGCCGGGGAAAATTCCGCTCGGCGTCGATTTTCCACGGCTCTGTCCCGTGCTTGTTTATTTATGCTTAGACATTTCTAGTGTCGATTAGGAAACTAAGGAATTGAACATTTAATTAAACTTTCGTAGTTGCACCAATGACTGAAATGACCTGATTTGCCATCGCAATGACATAAATCAACCCACATAGTGAACTATAATTTTCCGGATTAACCGTGGATCAGGATAAATATGGAGATCCAACGACAGTATTAATTTTTCCAGGCAACTTAATAACCCGCAACCAATATTTTATAGATCATAACATTCGCATTTTTTTTATGGACCATAACACATTTCCACATTTCTCTATTAAGAACGTAGATGACACTCGAAGCTAGAGAGGCAAAAGGAGCGACGGCTTATTCGCGTGCAACTAGTGCGCTCATCCCAACTTAAGTTTGACCACTGGACCGAGGAGGATAATCGAAGCTCTCGCTATAGCTTACATCTCGACATCGACGAGCAAATGCGAGAC
>JAQGBY010002234.1:0-24088 GCA_034698785.1 Mycogona germanica
TTTCCTATGGGAAACGGACGCGCCATAGGATCCTATGGCCTCAACTGTGTTTGAAATGACAAATCGCTATACTACTAAGGGAGACGCATCGGTGCAAGACGACCCAGAAAAAAACGCGAGAACACGACTGGATCAATATCACACATGCCTGTCCTCTGTTCAGTAAATAGTAGAATCCCAAATTTAAGATGTTTGGCTAAACACATAGTCCGGATGGAACCGTAGCAATGAAAAGCAATGATTCCCTGTTGAGGTAAAGAAATCCATATTTCGAATAAATGTGTATGCAGATTTGTGTGTTTCTGCAGTGCGGGTGAAAATGTCTGGTTTTTGGCACCCAAGATTTCACTCCGAACGTTCACCGACAGCGCCACTGTTGCCAAATCACTTAAACAGATGGCGCTGTATCACCACGACAGACGCGATCAGCAAGAAAATGATGTCCGCGAAAGAACCCCACGTACGCACACACAATATCGGGTCCGCAGGTGAGAGAGAGTGAGAGACTGTTGTCTACCCCCCGGATCGATGGGCGCTGGTGTATTAAGCGGATAGGCTCGCTCACTCTCGCCGGGTGGACGGGAGGTTGGGGGGGGGAGGACATACATCCACACACCCGGGGAAGAAGGAAGGAGGAAACGCGTTAACACGCCCCGCGCGCGACCCGCGGAGCCCCGGCGAGCCTCCCCGCGGCGAGAGCAGACCAGACGCCACCACCATTCATCATCCGTTTCGCGGGGGCGTCCACGACTAGAGCTTCGGCCATTATTTAACTATGGCGCCCTCGTCTTTATTAATCACAAAAGCTGAGCCGTGCGATCGGCCGTTGGGGGGCGCGCGCGCGCGCGTGTGAGGAGTGACTGACGCCACATGCATGGAGTTAATCAGGCTCGCAGGCTCGGTCAGGAATAAAAAAAACCTAGCAATACTCGTTTATTCCACGAGATTCTACCGATTGCAGGATGAAAGCAAGATGAATCAAAAATTGAAAAAGATAACAGATTCTTTTTTTGGAACATACTGTATTTCCTTGCAAAGCTCTTCTTTTTTACGAACCAAGAATGCTAGATGGAATAACAACGTTATCCGACCGTTACAGCCATGTTGAATGGATATGTGTAATTTTTAACTCGTTGACCAGTCATAATCATAATCAACGTGGTCAACGAGTCAAAAATTACAAACATCCATTCATCATTACTGTAACGGTCATCCGGATAACATTGCTATTCTATCTAGCATTCTTGATTGGTTCATAAAGCTTTATCCAACTCGGCGTGCTCCTCACCAATTTTTACATCTCTTCTTTTTTTGTCACATATTATATTTCGTCGTTACTTCTTAAATATATTTCCTTGTGAATAATTTCAGAAGAAATTTCATTTAGACGGCTACAAGTAATTAAATTTGATAGATGACATTTAAAAAAATGCAGATCTGATTTGAAAACTAAACAAAAGAGTCGACCATTCTCTACATCCAAACCGAATTTTCAATCTTAAGTTGAGGGCTGCCACAATCTTCTGACGTGTGATTTGATGCCAAATCTAAAAGTCAATAATTCCACATTCTGATAAACTTTTAAATGTAGTTCATTCACATTATGAAATAGCGAGAAACATAAAAATCGGAAGACCGGTTAGATCGGTTAAACGTTAACGGTCGAGCATAGAAAAAAAATCGCCATCCGATATCGACTGCTTACTTTTCCGAAGACGAATTGTGTTGGTCTGGGGGGAGGTGGGAGATGGAGTGGGATAAGGTGGCGATACGGGGGGTCAAGCATTTGCGCCACATGACGTGACAAGGAGGGTGGGCTCTGCCCGAGTTGGGCTGTATGTGTTAGGGAAGTACTGGCACTGGGAGTATATAGGAGGTGCTCGCATTTGAGATTTTTTCTTTTTTTCTTTCTAGTCCTTTCTCTCTCTCTCTCTCTCTCGCAGTTATCGTCGAATGATCGATACCCGTATAGAATGCGAAGCCCCCCGGTGCTCGCACAAAAGTGCGCATATAAATTGGACGCAAATAACTCGGTAAAAGCAGAATGCTGCTCGAGAGATGTCGTATAGAGGCAGCCGCGTCAATATGCAGTACTACGAGCACAGTGTATTCACGTACATGTATTGAATATATACGAGTGTATATATATATTATACACAGAGCCGCCAGAATAGGCTAAAAAAAAGCACATAGAACAAAATATATATATAAAATACAGGGAGTATCGAAAAAGCCTGGCGATTGGTATTCTACATTCAAAAGCATTGGTTAACTTTTTTGAGCGTTCGAGATGGCCAACTTTCAAACATTTGAGTTTTGAGTAAATTCTAAATTTTTCAGATGTTCGACAATCTTAACAGTAACTTACTCGTTTAAATGATAACTAAGTTTCCGTTGGTGAAATCAATAAAATGGAACATCTGTGAAGGGAAAATAATGCCTGACCAAACTGTATTTTGGTTAGATTACCATCTTTTTGCACCTAAGATGCTTCACACGAGATGAGATTTCATCCATAAACATTTGGTAACATGTTGAGGTAAGTTGATTTCAATTCACGATTTTTTGGCACACATTTTCGACAGGTAGATGCCGTGGTAGGTCTTAATAAAATTCAACGCACCTGGCCGACCCAATTCATCTTTTGCGCATTTAAGCGTGAAATTCACAATGTTTCAAATAACCAAGTCATATCCGAGACATAACAATTAACTTTACATGACATTTCTATTAACAATTAACAAATTATCTCAAAAACATTTCTTTCCATTTTTATGATTTCATGACATGACCAACACAGGTCATCTCGTTTCGCATTGAGCAAAAAAAAAACAAAAAAAAAACGCAACACACACACATGAATATAAAAGGTACAGTGAATAAATGATATTCACCTACCTATATTTGTTAACAAGCTCGTTTATCGAAACATTACATGTCGTGGACAGGCTAAAAAAAAATCGGACACGATTTAGTTATACTGTCATGAGCGTAACGTCATTTTGACTGCAACAACCCCATTACAGACGTCCGTTACACGTACAGAGTTATTAGAGTGCGTGCTCTCATCGTGTCCGACGGCTCCATATGGGTACAGTAGACGAATTGAAAACGAAAGTACAACTGTCTAGTCTGGTAATTTAATGTCAGAGTCGCGTAGACGCTGCGAGCAGCGTGCGTGCGCCCGCCTCGTGTCGCAACTACGGAACAAACCGTTATTCAAAATCAATAGAACAAACAAAATAAAACCGAGATTGCAATTGCTGCAGGCCTTCGCGTGCTGCTATTATTCATTGTTTAATGTAGATACACATTGCATGCCGCATTCCCAAAATTATAAATGCGCAAATAACTTTCGACCCAGACAATGCGAATGCACTGCAGCCCCCCCCCCCACTTGTGTTTCCCCACTTTTACATGGGATTGTTTGATATGGTGCGCATCTAAACCCCGCAGCTACCCGAAAATCTTTACAGAATTTACAGAAATCTTTTTATTTTATTTTAAAATGTTCGATTTGGTTTAGGAGGGCGAATGCAAAAGCATGGATACAGGTAGCCAGACAACACACCTGTGTCGCAATTTTGATAAGTTAATAATTTTATCATCGCTTTGCCAAGTTTTTCGAACTTACGTTGCGACTTGCGACGAAACTTGAATTCCGTCGTCTTGATTTGCAATTGTCGCAACAACAAAATCAGAAATATAAATACTTTTATACACCATGTTTGAACAATATCTTTATGTAGGCTGTATACGTTCGGCCTACATAACGGTAACCAGTCTGTCGTCTCCCAAAAGTATGTCACAAATTGTAAACTTCTATAGAAACTAATCTTAAACAACGAATAATGTCTGTATTAGCCTTCATTGAATGTATACAACAAGAATAAATTATTAACGCATTGCGAAATAGAACATACATTACATATGAGCAATTATTCTTACAGGTGCACCGACTTTACAAAGAGAACGACGGGGTTAAAAAAAAGAATTTTTGAAATAGTCTGAAAATTGCAAATGCAAATTATTTTTTTCTTCTTCAAAAAATCTTACAATCATCGTTGCCAGAATAGCTAGTACACTACAAAATTCTCGGAAGTCCAATCATTTGCAAAGCAAGATTAAAAAAATGGGTTTCAATATTTCAACAGAAAAATGTTTTTTTCACGAAAAAACTGTACATTTTTCGATGACTAACAATCGTTCCGATGCCATGGCAAATCTATATATATATTTTCCGATAAAGAAAAATAAAAATTCAACGTAGCTATTCGAAAACCAATAACGTGGGTGTTCCTTTTTTCAGCCTATTTTGTGCAAGTGCCATTCATTCGAGTTTCCAGAATCAATAAAAAAAAGCGCATAAAAAAACACGCTCGTTACAGAAGTCGAGCAATTGAAAATTACATATACGTAAATGCTGGTGGATAAAACATTACTAGAGCAATGTTTTGTTCCTAATAAACGAAAATCAGCGGTGGCCACATATGCGTAATCTATGATCTTATGTTCACAGGTTACTATCCAATAGAGGAATGAGTTTTTAAGGACGTTTTAAGCGAAGAAATAAAATCCAAGAAGCATGATATTGAATATTGATTGAATTAGTCGAAAACATCGTTCATCAGTCTTACTCTCGCCATTTGGAGTAATACGAATTCTCAATGTAATCTTAAGAGAAAATTCTAGACACAGCAACATACACAATCCTTTTACTCACATACCATGATAGACCATATAATTGAACTCTTCTTTGCCCCAGAATCATTCAACAAATAATTATTAGCAATTATCTGCATTGTTGCCAATAACTAATCTAATTTAAAACAGTGAAACATGTACGTTACGATGCATCATATCTTTATCATTTATACAACTGCCGATATCTGATCCTATTATACATGTACTCTATATTAAAACGTGCTCTGCATTCTGTGGTTACAAAAACCAATACAAAGCTGTTTTTTGTCGCTAAATCGGTCAATAATTGCCAGACACAACACATAAATGTTAATTCGAAGTCGAACATCGTATTCTGCGACAGTGTTTTGTGAGCATGAGATCACGTTACCGTGGTGAAGTCAAGCAAAAACCCATCCGGAAATACTATTCGATGACGAACACGACCCTTGCTCGAACTCGAAACGATACCAACTTCCTTAAGGGAGCCGGGCTTGAAGCGCTTTTCACCAAGAAGGGTACAGAAAATCCCATAGTGATATACTACACTACACTATATGTACACTACAGTGAAGAACAATAAAAAAGAGCCTATCTGCACATGCGCTATAAGACACACTTCCGGTTGAGACTGCTCACGTCTTGTTTTCGTGTTATCACCGCTGAGGCGTGCAATGTGGTAAACAAAAATGTCCGCCTCTTTATTAAGAATTTCTATATTTAGCTGCGGAATTCAGTTATTGAACGACGTTTAAGCATGAGGTTATTTTAAAACTCAAAACGCTGCTACCATTCTCCGAAATTTCCGATTCGGTGGTAAAAGGTCTTATTAGGATATCAATACAGTTAGTTATAAAACTTTTAGCAGTTTTACACGCACATGGCGGATTCACAAGAGGAGAACGGGGTGCTTCGTCTCGTTCATTGTGTGTGTGTGGGCGAACTGGTGGAGCTTCATTAAAATTGATTTGGACGAGAGAGCGCGCGCGCTGCGTTGGCCCAATCAAATTACGGGATTAATCGGCGGAGCGAAAGGAGAAATATATACACGAAACAGACCCCCTCCCTCCCCTCCCCCCTGTACCATAGGGGGGGGGGGTGGCGCACAGAAAACCCAACCCACCCACATACGTGCAAAGACAAAAGGTGGAATTGAAAGATAGGGATGCGCGCATCAGCGGCTGCTCCAATCTCGCATCAAATGGCTGTCAGCGGCGCGTCCCGAAAGAAAAACAAAGGAAACATCAGAGGACACTGTTGTTGGATGCGTTGGCGTCAACCGAGAGAGAGGACGACAATATGTATTTTGGAAGGCCGAAAAGCTCGTAATTGAAAATCAACATACACGACAATACCAGAAGCTCTACCCAGCTGATGTGTGTGGCCAAATGAAGGAGGGAAAACTGAAAGGTGATCGCTTTACATGTCGAAATGCATTTTCGATTTATCCAATTCATCATTAACCAAACATGCACATTAAGAGGCAATCCTCCCGAGACAGAAGTCCAACTTTGTGGGCAAACCATTATTATTGCAGGAGACTCTGTAATGATGTGGTTGAATGATGTGGTTAAATTTGAACCATTCCAAACGAATGTTATCAGTCTTGTCGCGGTTTCGTCATAGGCTCCTCCTGTAAACCAGACGATATGCAAAATTTGTATCTATAAAAACAAGAAATCAGAAAAATCCCGCCAGGTTTTGAATCATGAGAAGAAATCACAAGGATGCAAAATATAAAATGTTATATTTTTAAAGAACACTGCGATGAACATAAAATTGTCAAGTTCATACAATAATCACCACAAATTAAATTTCAGTGAAACCTGATACAGTTTTCGACGCTGCCGTAAGAGCACTATCCAGACCAATCTGGAAAATTGGAAGTGTTGGATTCAGAAAAGGAGAGCTTATTAATCCAAAACTGATGTCTACAAGTATATAGGAAGTCCCGGACCACTAGGGGTTGCAGCTAAATCCTATTCAAATGGCGTCACCGATAGATACACTGTACTATAAATATTAACACGCCATTTGGTCCAGAAGGGCACAGTTCATGACGCTACAGAGAAAACCATTGCGCTCTCGATAAATATAATTCACCACCCCCTGGTCACTACCCCCCTTCCATTGCCACCACCACCACCAACCACCATTCGAAACCGTGCCCCTCCCCCCTGCCCCCCATATAGCCACCACTTCCGTCAGAGTCTCGACCGACGATTCCGAACTGATAGCAACCTCGACCGGTTCGAACAGTGGCCGCCATTCATATTGCGAATTCAATTAAGTTTGATACGATCTGTCAGTGGTGGTGGCGGTGGTGGGTGCGCTCTATAGCTGCCCCGCAGTCGGCTGTGCTGGTCGACATTTGGCTGGAGAAAGCATTTCAAGCTCACTGCCGGTAGATGATGCGCTTTGGTCGTGCTCGCCCTCTTTCGCGAAGGGGGCGCGACGGGTGCGCACCAAGCAGTAACAACCATTCTGCGGAGTATTCCATTTCCATTACCGATGGCCTGGCGAAGAACAATGGCGGGAAGAGGACGAGGTTATGGCGATGGGTGGAAAGTGGGCAAGTGGGATATCTCTGGAAAACCGGGGGGAGAAGATGGCTCACGAGGATGTTGACGGGGGGCATCATCGTAGGGATCAAGGGAACAAGATATGGGGGAAGGGGTTTATCGAGAGGGCCGGTCCCCCCCCCCTGTACGAGAGTTGACCGACACGCAGTACTACTGCCTAACGTTTTTAAAGCTCAGCGAATTTAGGATTCATTTTATTGTAGTTAAAGAAAAAAGAAAAAGTACAAGAAAAAATAATGGCGTACACACGTTCTATGTTTCAGAAACACCGATTGGACAAATGGACAAAACGTCACAATAAATCAATTTGAATTCGAATCTAAAATGTGCAGACTGGTCAGTAGTTAAATGTTGCGCAGCATCGGTTCGTTCCAAGTGTGCAAATTAAATGAAATCTTTATTTGGATTAACCGCGTTTAGACTACATCAATTAATTATAAGATTATTTCGTCGCAGATCTAGCGGGAGATTTTTTTTAATGGAATTCATTGGACAATTTATACGCCACTTGTCAGGAGGTTTTGTGATCGGATTTCTAGAAGAGGGTTTAAGGTGTTACCAACTGTGGGTTTTTAAAAGCAAGATAAACAGCGAGACTTAAGAATGTTCACTTTGTTTATGGTGACAGGACATCGGGAAAAAAATATTGGAAAAAATCCTACTGGATTCCTTAGATACTGACTACGCCATGAATCAAGGTTTACAGAAATTCGGATAGGATTAGTTATTTGGGGAGAGTCGGGGGAGGGGGATACACGTAACATTTTCGTGCTGAGGACCCCACGTCGACGCGCGGGGCCGGCCCTGAAATTGAAAAGGTGGAAAGATGAAAAACGACCACTGAGCGAAATAAAAGAAACTCGACGGTTACCCAGTTTCTCCCGCTCACCCTCCTCTATCGTCTGACCGTCGCTGTCTCATCTTATCAGGACACTTTCATCTCTCATATATACAATTGCCGGTCGTTATTTCCCCCCTCGGTGTCTCTCACATCCCACCCCCATTTTTCCTTTTGGCACAAATTTTCTGTTGAAAAAAAATAAAATAATAATACAACAACTCTCTAAACGCAATTGCTAGGACGTCCACGTCCCTCGGCGATTATTCAATTTCTCCCACCCCCCTATTCAACCATTATGGTGGCATACCCTGACACAAACCCCTCCCTCCCCCTTTCTTCCTAAAAAAAAGAGGGAATTCATTATATGGCACAGTACATAGCGCAGGTGTTTGCCATTGTATACACACGAAGCTAAAGCACAATAAAATGAGCTACTACTTGTCCTCCACCCCACCATTTACCCCCACTTCCTCAACACCACCACCTCCACCCACCACCACCAAAAGGAGCCGGATGGACCTAACTCCCTTCAACCACCACCATGCAACCAGTCCGAATCAAGAATTGTTGTTCTGCGTCAATGAGTTTTTGAGTATAATTAAAGGAGAAGCTAGTTTTTCAATAAGAATAATCCATCAGGAGAGAAGAACACGATAGGTTTGTGAGAAAACAACGCAATTGACTTTTGAAATTTTGGAGCAATCATTTCAAAAAATGATTTCCTGTTTGAGAACGCTATTCAAGATGATCGCCAGCCCCCCAATAAAATATTTCTCCTATGACAATTTTCGACTACAGTTATTCACATCTAAGGTTTGGTGGTGGTGGGGTAGTTATTTTGGGCTTTGCCCAGGGTCCGCCTTCCTCTAAGAAATACACACAATATAATACTAAGATATACACACATACTGGCGCCTATCGCAACGATAGCAAGAAAAAATGGCGTCGCTCAGTTCAGCTTTACAAAAGTGAGCGAAACAGTTGGAGAGGACGCCTAGTTGGTCAACAACATCCCAGTTCGCCAGGTGCCGTTTATTCAGCCCCGGAACACAAAACTCCATTTTAAAGTTTCAGAGCGGTCCCTCCCAGACATTTCCGTTCGTTGACAAGCGCCAGGAAACTGGAACGACCCACTACGCGCACATTGTGTAATTATTGTTGTGTGTGTGTGTGTGGAGCCCGAACGATACATAAAGAATTCCTGCAAGAGCGGAGGACACGAGAAGAGGTAGAGAGGCAAGATCCTATAACATAGAGAGAGACACGTATGAAAGAGTCGGCGCCAAAAGACGGTATTCAACGGGAAAGCAGAAGAAGCACCGAAAGATCCCGGAACGAGATAAGTCGGCGAACGCGCTCCCGTTGCGAGCAGAGACGGCAAAACGCGCGCTTTCAAAAACTACTCGTACTGATAAGAAATCTCGAGAAATGCAAATGCCCCCGCGTCTTGGCTGGAAAAGAGGTTCAACAAGCTCCCAATTTTCTCCTCCTTTTCATTCAACTTCCTCCGCGCCGGCCATACCTCCACGCACAACGACTTCTTTATGGGAGGGACACATGGGTATCCGGCCAGGGCGCTGGTCTCAAAATTAATAAGGAGGCCAAGGAAGAAACTCAGGTGAGACTTCAACAACACCATTAGCTTACTATCTGTTGAGCTTCATTCAATACACAAATATAAAATGCAATTTTTGCAATTGCATTCGTTCTTATTTAGCATACACGCTATATCACAAGATCTGCACAGAAATTATACACGTTAAAATGTTAACAAATTATTCTGCCATTATTGGTAAAAAATACCATACTATTTGAATACTAGTATTTTGTAAAATGATGTTAAATAATAAATTATAAATGCGCAATATGCGAGTATACAACTTGTATAACAGTGTGGACTAACAAAAATGGTGTCTTTTTTTAATTACAATTAAAATTTGAAAACGTTAACCGAATCGAATGAAATTCCGCACGATATGCACGATGGCAATTGCCAATAAGAGTACAAAATTTTATTCGATTGGATTAACGTTTTCAAATTTTAATTGTATTGTAAATTTAAAAAGAGTTAGTTTTTTAGTCCGCCCAGTACATAACTTGCACTGTAATATATTTTGGGTCCAGTCTGAACAGAAATAATATCTGATTTAACAAATCACATTCACACAAGATTCAAAGTTTTTCTTAGGAAAAAATCCAAATACCCATAATTCGAGGGGCCATGCAGATTTCGTTCATTGATACAAATATTCGTAGAGGTGAATCATAATGGTAGTGTGTGTGGGTGGTGGGGTAGTTATTTAGGGTTTTATTTTGGGTTTTGCCCAGGGTCCGCCTACCTCTAAGAAATACCCTGCGACTTGCTCGCACCCGCGGCCGTGCTATCGTGAAAGTAATTTACAAATGGGCTTGTAGTTGGGTAGACGGCCCACCGAGCCAGCATCAAACCACCCGAACCACCTCCCATTTCCCCCAATCCCTTTAAAGACTCGTAACAGGCGAGCCTTTATGTGCCTTTCTTTCTTCCATCGAAGCCCGAAAGCCAGAAAGCGCCCGCCGAAGCTGCTTTTGAAAGACAGGTTAAGCAGAGAGGCCAGCGGCCATAACCAAAAGCGAAATTGAATTTACGATATTAATAAAACAATATTTTTTAAACACTGCCCAACTGAGGCTCAACAAAATATTTCGATCGACGATACAACATACCAAAAAAAAAGAAAGCGAGGGCAATAAACGAATTTATACTCTGCACTTTGGCTTCGACGTAAGCACGAACAGACGAACGGATATTTTGCAAGTAGGAAGATGTCTAATCTTGGAAGATAATGTCCACATCTTTAATTCAATAAGTATACGAGGAAAAAAGTTTATCTCATCGTCCAATTGAAAGAAATTCAACAGCTAACCAATTTCTCTTCGCAACCCATTCCTCAGTTGAGCTGTGATTATTAAACAGTTGGAAGTCAGAACCTCTAACGATTTTGTCGCCCAGATCCAAAAACGCTCGCATTAAACGAAGCGATAAAAAAGGGTGCATACTTTTTGATTGACCAGCGTACGTAAATTCAATTCGTATCGGATAATTCTTTGTGACGGCGAATCAATATAAAACACTGACACATGCTTTCGCCAGTGGGGGACGTAGGTGGCGCTTTCGATGGACTGCAAGCATGTGGACGCGGGGTTTCAAGTGAATAAACATGTACGAGTGTACAGTATACGTGTACTGCACATATAGATTCAATGATCGATGTCCTTGCCTTAGGCTCACACGCATATACCGTGTGTATATATATATACAGTACGTGTAGGAATACATGTAGGCCTACGTGATGGCAGGTTGGTTACCCAGTATATTCCTAGCCATACGTACACGCCCCGTAGGGATGACGTCACCGATTAATTAATTAAATTGCTGGCTCAGGAAATGAACCTCTGCTTGGCGCGTGACGGCGCTGGCAGAGACGTTGTAATCAGGGAAAGACAAGTCGCCGGAACACGTCCACGTATACGGGGAGAACGATAGTACACGTACATACACAGTAGAGCACCTACTCGTATATATATATTGTGTGTGAGTTATAGGTGATATATCCTCCTGGGACCCAGTGTACCGGTGCACAAGAATGAATGCTTCCGTTCGAGCCTGCGGAAACTGAACACTGCTGCTTTCACGACACTCACTGTCGACATCAAAAATCGATAGAGTTCAGATAAAATTAATGATATTAATGATTATTGTCATTGTTTTTAGATTTCTCTATGTGGTGTGATGGTGTTTGGCCAGTTTGGGAGCGGATCTCAGGTGGACGGGTTTGCACACGATGCGGTGCGTTGGTGCCAGTTTTGCGAATGCACCGGCGTTGTGTCCGGCGATCGATCAGAATAAATAAAAGTCGAGAGACTAGACGGGGACCGCGTTTTCAATTAAATGTCGGGCACCGCTCTCTTTTCTCTCTCCACCTTCTACTGTACTCTGAAGTTGCTAGTGCTGTTGGTCGCCGCCATAGACCTCGATAGACTGAACATGTGTGTAGATAACAACCACCATTACTTTATCGAGTTGAATCAGTTGATAAAACTAATGTAGAACGGCGCTGATTTTAAGTAGGCAATTTAGGAAAATGTAATATCTGCAACAATAATGGATCAATTAAAAAAAACAGACGAAAGATTTCGAGCCTTGGACAACCAATGCACTTGAGCAACGGGGAGAAAATATTTTTTTAAAAATTCACTGTTGTGTAATAACACTACAGGAGTTTCTGTGCCCCTCTTACTGCTTAGGCACTATGTGTGAGGGGCACATTTTCACCGGTACCCCGGGATCGAGTAATCAAGAGCCTGCGCCGGGAATCGAACCCGAGACCGCCAAGCCACAGTCAGTCGCTAAACCAACTGGGCTACGACGTCGTAATTTGGTTTTTAAACTTTGAAACAAACAGTCGTCGCCATGTTTTCGTTTTCAATCAAAATATTTAAATATTCATCATATTTAAAAATTACTCAATTAAAAAACACGATTCCATTTTATGGAACATAAAGATACATAATAGTGGCATGGTAAGATATCGATGAGGATCAAATGTTTGATGGTAAATACGCTCGTACATGGCATTTTAATCTGGAAATTGTTCGGAAGACCCAGACCCACTCTATTTATGCCATTGGTTGGCGCTGCGTACGACAGGTCAAGCTCGAACAGGAAATCGATTTTTTTTTTGTTATTTCCGGAATGGTCATTGAACGTTGACTCGCTTTTGGCTATTGACTATTGGTCATCGATTATTGATAATGTCATTGTCATCCTATAGAAGCCAAACACAAGTGTTATTACGTACATGTTAATTTGCATGATGACACACCAAACCACCCAATTGGTTTCAATCAGCCACGTCAGTCGACTTCTTGCATGCAGAGTGATCGCTACCTCTTGCAAACAATTGAGCAAAACAGTCAAGTGTCGACATTTTAAGTCATCGGGGCTGAAACACTAATACATAGAAATATAGAATAACACTCGTACCAAATATCAGACAAAAATAAATCGAATGTGCGCATTCAACAGAAAACGACAGTAACGCCATTACAATTACAATATTTACGGAGGAGGGGGAGACACACCACTAAAGTCAGCTCAAGTCACCTGACCTAGCGACTGCTACTTCAGTAAAACGTCACCTTGTCTCTTTCTGTACTGTAGCTGTCGCTTGAGTTCGCTCTTCGAGATCGATTAACATTCGAGCGAAAACGCATCTCTCTCTGTCTTCTTCCTTCTGAGACACCCACCAGACCCCAACCTCACCCCAATTCCCGAGTTCCACCCCAATTTCCAATTCCTTGAAACGCGAGTGGCTTCACCTCCTAGACCGGGATAATCTCATAAGACCCCGTGCACACGCGAACTTTCCGCTCATGTCTATTATAACCTAGTTACAATGACCAAGCATACTTATTCCAAGAATGCTTAGCAAGGGTGCGATTAGACATTGAAAAGAATCGGCACATGCCGTTCGTCTTTGCATCCCTGCATCCTACAAGAAATAGCAAAGCGCTCTTGACAATTCGCTCAATGACAATTCGTCCGTCTCAAATGTTCTCAAAAGATTTTCAATTGTGCCATTTTGGGTACAATTCGACCATTTTTGGTACATGTTGGCTGAACATGAGAGATATCGATTCGCCCGACTCCGGCCCATCCCTGATCCCGCCAGGTGGTGTCTGACAATTTTCCCCGAATCGTCCCCGGAGGATTAAGCATGGGCTATTATAGGCCGTCCCAACCAACGCCGCGCCAAACCGCCATCAAAACTCGATCCGTTGTTCGAAGAAGATCCCGGAGCCCAAACGCGTCGCAAGTCGTCGAACGGCTGCTCTCTTAACTTTCCAAGACGAGGACGACGACGACTGCGACTTATAAATTTTGTTCGACATCGATGGAAACGTTGATCCCTTTCTCCCTACACGGACCAATACGAGAATTTCTATCCGCCTAAGATCAGAAAATGCAGGAAATCTACTATTCCATATTCTCAGTGGGGGGAAAAAGCCATCAGCAGTTCACTTACATAGGATTAATAGCGAAGTAAAAGAAACGCTTGGCCTGTTTTCGGTTCTGTTTGGATCTGTTTTCGTCGTCAGTTTTTGGGTTTGTGTCCAGCATTGCCACACATGAGATTTTGTATGACCTCGTTTAAAAAACATGTTCTCGTAATATCTAATATTTTAAATTACAATTTAAAATTTTAGAAGAATTATAAAAGAAATGCAAAAAAAATGTGTTGTTGCAGTTGGTAGGATTTGAACACCGGATCTTTTGACTCGCGCAGCTTAATCAACTCCAAACGTCACACTGCACAGTTAAAATATTTCGTTGGTCTGAACCATAGAAAACTACTACCGATTTTGACAGGGGGTAGGACGCCCGAGACTGCGACGTGAATAATATAGACCAAAGAAAACCCTGCAGCTGTCAGTGATAGATGCCTAATGGAAGTCACGTGACCCCCCCCCCCACCCACATATATATAAACACTTGCGCATGACATGTACGTGGATGATGTCACGTGACGCGGGAGCGAGGGATTGGTCGACGCGGATATGGATAACCCACAGTGACGGGTAATGAAAAATTGAGCGCAGCTGCCAACTGAGAAGAGGGCGTAGGGTTAAGACACTGGGGTCCGGTGCAATTGGATGAGAATCGGTAATTAAAAGTTGTTACTTGGCAAAGTCGTTTATCTTCGAAAAGATTAAAGTAGTCGTTTTCTTTAAGCGGCAGAGTGAAGCAGCAAGCCATACTTCAGAATTAAAAGACTGAAATTGTATTTTATCATCTCAGCACAACGCGTTTTGTAGACACGATAATTTGAATATACGAGAATATAGAAATGCAATTAAAACAGACGTCAAACGGATATTAAACTTTAAAATGCTGGTAAAATGCTGTAATTATTTTATGATTTTTTATTTTATTTCCCCATAACTGTAGTCATTGTACTACAGGCGTTTCTGTACCCCTTTTGGTGCTCAGGCACTTGGCGAGGAGGGGCCACATTTTCATCAGTACCCCGGGATCGAAGAATCGAGAGCAGCGCCGCCTGACGTCAGGGCACACGATTCCCGCGTAAAAGGCCCACCGAGAGAACGAGCTCGAACGTGAACAAGCGAGAAAACGCGATGATGGGGAGAGCCACGGAGCAGAGGCAGGGGGGGCGTTGGAAATTAATAATTCGTGGTTCCGATTTCCTGCGACCATTCGATATGGCATTTTAGCGCACGACGGAGTCCGCGGCGCGCGTCGATCAACCAAACCCTGCCCAGGCGCGCGAAAAGGGAGAGAGAGCAGCAAGCAGATGGGGGCGGGGGAGCTCTAGAGAGAGTGATCCCGTGCACATGATGCGGACCCGTGCCGTCCCGCAGGATCGCGCGGGATCCAATTGCATTCCCAGCGGGTACACACATATTATATGGGAGGGGGAAGAGGGATTCAGGGGGGTGGGGTTGACAGTGGCGAGGTATTTATATATGGCTCTCTGCCTTGCCGCAGTGATGGTCACACTTTATATCTACCGGTATTGATCACTGGCTAAACCGGGGGAAGATCAGGATGGAAAACATTTGATAATACCAAATGTAACTGCCGCTGACGTCCCTGCTATCTGGCAAATAATTTTCTTAACAAATCGACGTAATATATCCGACAAAACCGGACAGGTCAAACCTCAAACTAACATCAAATTTTTTGTTTCAATTTCAGTGAAAAATATCTTTCGCGGCTCTAGAGTTTAGGGATTTATTCAGCTTATGGCTGCATGCGAGAGTTATTATCTAAGGTAAAATCAAATGCATCGGTGGTCGCGGGTTCGCTTCCCGGCGCGGGCTCACGATTATTTTATCCCGGGGTACTGGTGCCCCCTCGTGTAGTGTCAAGAGGGGTACATAAAATCCTTTAGTGCAGTGACCACAGTGAAAGGGAAAATATAAATAAATAAACCATATATGCCGTTCATTTATTTATTTGAAGAAAAAATTTGGATTGTTTACATTTGAATCAAGGACGATATAAAAAAAAGTTCATATTGATTATTTGTTTATCAATTTTAAATCAATTATTTTTTAGTAACAAAAATTTTACATAATTTTTCTCTAATGTTTGTTCCGCGAACCACTGTTCGTGAACCGCAGTATTATTACTACAATCCAATGTCGTTCACCCACCTCCCCCTCAACCATCCCCTCCCTTCCCCCTTCCCGGCCCCGCCCCCGCGTCATTCGATCGACAGAACACGAAACCTTCTAATAGCGTCGAATACGATATTGGCCAAATATCAAGAGCAGGGGGCGGGTGAAATGGGGAGTTGGTGGGCGGTGAAGAGATCCCAAACGTATCGGGTGGCGGGGGACTGGCGTAAAATCACTCTACGCCGCTGGGTGAGAAATTGGCGCTGGGGTTACGTGCCCCCCCCCCCCCCACCTCCATATATTTCCACACGCGCGTGCGAAAAAACTTATACAGTGCGCATGCAACGAGCGACTCTCATAATATGAAGCTGCAACACAACTGACGCTGAGTTCCGGAACTATTTATCTAACCCACATATTCGACAATATAGCTTCCAGTCGATAAATTGCACAATACTACTCTCAGAACTGAATGACCTACACTGCAATTAAATGTTGCCACCTACTTTAAAAGTGCCAAGATCTTGCACACAAGTAATACATTTTTCTGAATCGGTTTCGGTATCAAATGGACTTAGCATGATAAGGGGAAAATAATATAGAATATACTCGTTTATGATATAGGGGGAAAGGGTCAATTAATAAAGATCTAACAATAAATTTGATCTGGCTGCTCTCACACGTTGTTTCGAATTTAAATTTAGGTTTAAAAGACGATGCATCACCAGTATAATAAAATCAAATTAAGGCAGAAGGTTTTGGTGGCTCACTTAATCCGAATTGGAGCATCCGATGAGGGGGGAAAAAGAGTGACACACCTTGGTTGTGGGCAATTTTAGAATTCGCCATACATCTATGCACAAGGTACGGGGGTTGGATAACGCAAGTACTGTATATATCCTAAGCCTGTTGCGAATGCCACGTTCGCCAGATTCGTTCGTCCAAAAATCGATACTAAATAAATTACAAGCCACATTGCACGAACGACCACCGAGCTCAGCACCAACGCGCTCGCGATTCCGCCGGCAACACTTGTTTACAGTGACAATAAAAAATGCATAAAAAATACACGAGCGGACCAGACCAGTTTCCATACACACACATTTATAGCGGAAATTGCCCACGACGGTCCGCATTGGACGTTGCAGGGGAGGAGGGGGGGGGGGAGAGAGAGAGAGTGAAGGAGGAGGAGGGAGAATTCATGTTTATGTATTGGTCCCCCCCCCCCAATCGTGTGTGTGTGTGTGCTAGTCTTTGCAACTACATGTAGAGCACACAAATATTTGTCTATAAAACAAATACACCGTTAAATAAGGTTAGGCAAACAATAAAGCCGCCTAATTTGACTTAACGGGGCGGAATATTAGCTCCAGCCTCCACTTCGAATGCGATGGGTGTGGGGGGAAGGGGAGAGTTTAGAGGACGGTGCTTGGAACGTTCGCTCGTAAATGATCAGAAAAGAAAATATGTGCAATGAATGATTTTGATGTTATCTCACATTACCAACTATAACGGGCAACTGATAACCGATAATAGAAGTCGAAGGCCAATATCTGTTTTCAATAAGCGGTAATTATGTTTGAAAAGTGCAGGGAACCCTGTGGTAGATATGTCTTTTGTGAACATGTGGTTACGTCCCGCGAAATTTGTATCCAATTTATTCCTACCGCAATTAAATTTTTCGTTCAATTTGACGCCAGGAATTTAAATTAGTATATCTGACTACGCGAATTCGGCTAAGGCGAAGTTGTGAGCCGGAATGCTTTCCGGCTCACAATTGAGTAACGCGCACATTAAAAGGATTCAAAATCATTGCAATCTTTGCAAAATTCTCGATGCCTTCCGATGCGGAAGGCATCGAGAATTTTACTGATGTAGGTAGCATTAGTCGCAACTTTAAAAAAAAATTAAAAGATGGTCGTTCGGTACTCACTTCCAGAAGAGCAGGGAGGCCACAAGGACCATGACTAGCAGCAGAAAGGCGCAGACCACGATGACCGCGATGGACGGAATGGTGGTCTGCGTGTACGGACCCTCGAACACCTTCATCTCGCAGTACTCCAGCTCGGAGAGGCCGCCGGATGTCGGCCCGCCACCCACGCCGCCGCTGGTCACCGCAGCGGCCGTCTCCTCCGAACTGCACACGCCGCCGGGGAAGCCGGGCACGGGCGGCGGTGGCAGGGCGAATCGCGGCGGCGGCGGTAGGCCAGGGCAGTCGCAGTCGCGCGCGAACTCAGTGTCCTCGTTGTTCCAGGCCCAGCGCTGGCCCAGGGCCAGATGAGGTGACCCGCCGCCGTCGTCCGGCCAGTCCCAACCGCCCGGGTGCTCATCGTCCTGCTCCGAATCCATTCAGATCTGAAATTAAATAATAATAAAATGTAAGACATATATAAAAATTGACATACACAATAGCTAGACTAGCTAACGGAAAATATTATGTTTTGATTCATGAATGTCATTTTGTTTGGGTATTTTATACAGATACATACCCGAGTTTAAAATCTTCCTCGGTAGTGATATAAAATATTTCACCCCAAAGCCCAAAACAAAATTACATTTCCATGACATAAAGCGTTGAAATAAGGTCACATGGACACAAAATAGGAGCGCTGAACTTTACTACTAGGTGGCGCACCCCATGTTATTTGGCAAGTGACTGCAGCTTGCAAATATCGCTGCTTAGACAAGCCCCAATTCATCAACCACAAGAAGCGATTAAAACATAAAATCTGCGCTAGTCCAACACAAACTGTCGATGTTAGATAGAACATCGATCCACTATAAGTGCAACAAACCCAACTGATTTTGGAAACGCCACAAGATGGCACCAAAAACTATCAGGCCTAGAGGCCATATCGGAGTTGAGAGCGCGTAACGTAACAAAAAAAGCTCGTGCCGACAGGAACCGCACGCATACAAAGGGAAGAAGCCTTCTCGACGAGTCTTCGCCATCTTAAGCCGACCAATCCCGGATAGGCAATATCGCATCGAGGGCAGCGTGCGTGCCCAGCTTAGGAGAGAGACAAGGGGGGACGGGGGGGGGGGTTGCAAGAGCGAGGTGGGAGAGATGAGAGCCGGTACACGCATACAATGGCGGAAAAAAGAGCGCGCCAGTATTTGTTGCCATCACCAAAGAAATGTACACCTAGATGACAAACTTTGGGGGGAGAATCAGCTCAACATTCAAATGATTAAAAATCGAACGTATACGGAGTCATCGTCGCCGAACAACCTGCGCACACACACACACCAGTTATCAAAGCAAATTTTTTTCTTTACCCCAATTGCCGATGTCAAATTTAACCAATATCCAGCTCTTCTGTGTAACAAGATAACAGATCTATAGCTTAAAATAAACCCACAATTTATTTTGCAAAATTTGTTCTTGTCCACATGATAGGTCTGTTTCTGTTATTTTAAAAATTTTGCGACGGGAAATTAGTTTTGGGAGGAGAGGAGGATTCACCCTGACATCTGGTTCTTCACAAAAGGCACTTTTAAATCGCTTGTAGCCCCCCCCCCCACGCATGCAAGATGCGAGAGACACTATCGCCACTCCCTGAAGGAAGGCTGCACCGCACGACACCGTGTAATGTGTGATTGCTTATTTATAGGGCGCAAGCAAAGTGGTGGGAGGCGATTCATTTCAGAATGGAAGCGCTAATTGGATAAAAAATACTATCTCCTTTTCAAATTTCAGTAATGCCATTTAATTTAGTGCATTTATTTGACATTTGTGCATTAATAACAAGCCAGTTTTTAAAACAAAAACATTATGGCAACATAAACAGAAAATCAAAGAGTCTCGTTATGAATCGAATGATTTGAGTGTTCAAGAAATGGCTAGGCACCAACCGCACCACTGACAAGTTCGTGAGCTCTAGTTTGGAGGCTAACTCTTTGGCCTGGAAAGGGGGAGTGAGGGATCCCTCTTCGTAGAAGGCACGCGCGCCTCGATGGCAAAGTGCTCTCAGTGGAGCGATTGGGAAATCGGAGAAATTCGTCCGCCACGGCGGGGGTGGATCACGGGTACCGATCACCGGGCGCCAGACACGCCGAACTCTGCCAGCACCGTTCATTCGAGCTTCACATACCGGTATACAAAATCTTTCGCATTCATTTTTGCTGTGGGACAAGGGTTGGCAAGCGAGGAGTATTATTACTGCCCGGGACAACCGGCGACGGTGAAGAAGGTTGCCAAAAAAATTGTCCCGAGAACCAAATGCGAACAGTTATTATTATTTATTGTATTCGTGTTTCATACTCTCACCAGATGGCGCAGTTATTGCCCTCCGGCTTGGGAGCAACGCCAGGTTAGCAACTATCACCAACTTGCGGCGCGTCATGTCACGAGACAAGTTCAAGCCACCAGAGGGCATCACGATCGAGAGCTTACATTCACTGACACTGAACCTGAAAATTAAATCTTTTTCTTGCAGTTTTTCCCCTTTAACAACGAACAAAATGTTTAAAGTTCTCTTTTCGTTCTTCAGTGTTTGAAATCATACATTGAACAATAACGCCAACACTTTATGTTTTGGGAACAACCATCGCGAAAAACCAATTCCCTACGAACAAGTCCATTGAGACAACGGAAAATCTGAATCGATGGAAATGACTTTTGACCAATCAGGAAGTTGTTTCGTATCGCGCAAGTCTATGTTCTGTATGCACCCTATGGCGAGGCTTCGTTAAAGGGGAAAAACGCATTACAGCGGAGGCTGGAGGAAGGTGTCCATGTATGTATTCATGATGTGCGTGCTGCTTTCATACTCAGATCCTCGCGTCCAAAATTGCCGCAGCAGCATCTCAAGAATGGGAGAAGAATCTCAGACCTATGAAGTCGCCACTTGCCGTCTCCACAAATATATAGGAAATATCTTTCAGAACGGCAACACTTGGCGACACCTGGAACCACGTACCACATCGATAGTGGCGCCATCTCGCCTGAACATCAATACCTATGACAAGAGAAATGCGTCATAAGAAAATCGGCGATTGTAGGGTGAGAAGGTTCCCAGGAGGATGTTGTTCTACAAAGGCTTGTGCGACGAAAAATAAATCGGCAGGCATGTTGATTCACCCCTCAAGTTCAACCACCAGCAGCACCTCTCAACCGCGTTATACTCGCGTTATACTCGCGTAATTTCCAATCTGCCTTCGCACTTCCTTGCACCTATACCCGACTCTATCAATATTAGAATCCCCACACTAATCGACTTCGAGATTAGCGCGACGAGGTATAGATGGAGGAGACGCCACTATGGTTTTCTGCGCACGCCCGCACGGAAAGACAAGAGGGGGGAGGGGATGGTGGTGGTTGGGGCATGCTTGGCGGGGGACGTTATCGACCGTGCAACCTATGCACCCCGCCCCCATACCACTGCCCCCTTACCTCCGACGACACCACCCCCTCATTTGCACCGCCCGAAATACATAAGGATTTCATGTGGGGGTAAATTGGATCGAATGGGGGGGCGGGGGGATTGGATTCAATGGCGGCGGTGGTGATGGTATGGGGAAGGAGGAACGTGAAGCGGGGTAGGGATTGCGGGAATCTACGCGAGGTGAGCACGGGTTCGGTGTATGGGGCGCGCCGTAAAAGACTCGTCAAACATAATGAACTCCAATTGATAATTTGCGAACACGTTTTGCGGAGGAGATGGGCAGAGCGCTGAGAAAAAGTCATTTGAAGCTTTTGCGGATGGGGAAGGGGTGGTGGTGGTGGTGGTGGTGGTGGAGGCGAAGGCTATGACAAGAGGTCGGGGTGACAGAAAGCGCTTTGGCACGTGTGAGTTTGGGGCTACGTCCTCCTAAGATCCAAAAATGATTCACATCTTTTGCCAAAAAATGCGTTTAAAAAATGCCACCTAAGCAAAATCAAAAAGCAATGTAGATGATCCCAGAAACCAGAAATGTGTATGGAGCCCGGATTATTTCGAAAAATGATTTATTACAGTGTCACAGACTTTTCGCAGTTTCCATCCTGGGACAGAGAATGCTCGGGGGGTGTTCGCTAACGAAACAACTAACTAAACATTGACATTTGTACGCTAGATCTCATGTGGATAAGAGGGCGTGTTTGTGAGGTCGTCGTACCCCGAATATGCCCACAGAGCGCGGTAAGACAGAGAAAAGCAGACGCTCACCACACAGCCAATACGATCACCATATCTATTGGAAGATCGATATCCGGTAAAGGCGGAGGAGGTGGAGGAGCGTAGGGAGGGAGGAAAAAGAGAAAGAGAAAGGCGTTTTGATACGATCTCGAAAGAAGTCAGTCGCAGTCGGCAAGTGCAAAAGAAGTCGTCCTATTCATTTTGTCGCCTTCAAATAGCTCGGGAGAAGAAGAAAGAAAAACAATCAATATTTACTTTGTCAAAGCGACAGTTTTCAAAAACGTTAGTCGTAATGGGAAATAATCAGACGAGCGTACAAGCGCTACTACGAACGAGATAGAACGATTCGGGACAAATTCAATTTTGCTTCGATGACTAATCGCGATTAGTAGATTACGAATACAGGAAACAAACTAACTAATGATTATAAATTTCCTAAACCAAATATCTGAATTACACAATCTATTACAAAAATTAGAATTACTTGGCTTAGTGTCTTTTTTAATTGGATCACCTCTATTAATTGACTATAGAAAAATATTCAATTACTGAAGTACACAATAATCGTTTACGCTTGGAAATCGTGTTTCCAAGCAGTGGATTTTATAAAACAAGACAAAAGAAGAAAAAAGATGACGCACCCGAACAGAAAATGTCATTCGAGACACAACGGTTCTTTCACATTCTCATCGCAGCTTCCTACTAAATGTCAAAGACGTTCTAAAAACGTAAAGAAATCCCACGCCACGCAATGTCACTTACCAACGGGGAACTTTCCACCCTTCCTTACAATATCGTCCTCATCTCCCTCGGAAGTCTCAATAAAATCCAGCAAAAAGGCAAACGCAAATACTGTGGTTTGTCTCGGGCAACTAGTTTTTCTCTCCGCGGCCGCAATTCCTTCCATTTCATTCACTGGTTTTTCCTGAACATCAATTCTCACAACCCCGCCCTCTCCCATTTCTCATCTTCCCCCCCCCACCCCCCATCCCTAACTCGTGGTCATAAAATGTGGAAATGAAATTAAGACTTGCTCGCGCTATGGGGATGGATGCGGCAGGGGTGTCAGAGCTCGAATCCATCGCTTAGGGATTATGGAATGGCTGCTGCTATTGCGTGGTGAGGGGATGGGACGGAATTTTGGATGGAGGCCCGACCCTTCTTCCCTCGCCGGATTTCTATATTACGTCTTCCCACCAATAGGCTAATATTTTCCTCCTCCAACTTCTTCATATCCATCTCAAATTTGATTGCGGCCAAGAAAGACAGTCGGTGACAGAAACTTTGCTCCATCTTCATTGTCGCGCTATTGGATATTCGTCCTATGCTTCCTGGTGGTCATGACGTCAACCCTTTATAAAGGTAGACTACAGAGTAGCAACTGTAACCACACATCGGTCCTGGGACACCAGCCGAGGTATTGGAAAAATTTGATGAGCGAATACAATGTTAAGATATCAGTTTGAAGCTCTTTCTAGTGAATGTTCAAACGAATATAAACAAAATACAGAGTATAAGAATTTTGAAAACAATATTGGGGCGAAGCCAATCGTTCGAAATTGATTTCAGAACTCACAACAAAACTATGACACGTGACAGCGATTACATTTTTTTTTTTTTTTTTTTAGTTTCCATCAACTGTAGTCAACCGCACTACAGGCTTACGTCCCCCTCATGGT
>JAQGBY010002235.1:0-24085 GCA_034698785.1 Mycogona germanica
TGGTCAG
The DNA here is from genome assembly GCA_034698785.1 of Mycogona germanica. Taxonomy (NCBI): domain Eukaryota; kingdom Metazoa; phylum Arthropoda; class Diplopoda; order Chordeumatida; family Chordeumatidae; genus Mycogona; species Mycogona germanica. The sequence goes on from JAQGBY010002235.1 coordinate 8, forward strand.
GTGCCTTACACGAAGCTCAGCCTGGGGGAGCTTTCTGTAGAGTTGGTTATAAAGGCTACAGGACGGCACAGATGTTTTAGTTAATCCTATATTATAAAACAAAGAAATATCTCAAATTACTATTTCACAAAACGGAAAGAAAGATTTTCAACAGAGTTGTTTAAATCAAATGTCAATTCAACAAAGGTTTAACACACAAAACGGAGTTATAAAACATTTGACAGGTCCTTCCCTGATGACGTCACTGATGACGTCGATGCCATGAATCCATTGTGGTGGAAATTTCTCCTTTATTAATATCGAAAAGGGGGACACGTTTTTGTAAATAATGTTATTTCAAGTGAATCGTAGCAGACGTGGTCTGCGCCCTGGGCAACGCCCCTTCAGTCCAACTCCGCTTGAAAAGTCCTGGCCTTGCCCTGGCAGCCGCAATGTATCCGCGTCATTGCCGCTGAATTTTCGAGCATAAATTCCTGGCAAACTATTTCCTAATAATCCTCCTTTGTGTGTTATTCGAGTCGACAAATGCGCGCATTATTTACTTTGCAAAGAAAGGAATTTAATAAAGCGTCGGTCCTCTTTTATTCCCCGAGGGATTGATTATTTTTGCAGTCGTTGCAGTTTTTTCTTCTTCTTGCCACTGTGGCTTTCGCGGTTCCGTGCCCGGGTGAAGAATCGCGTTTCTCATTTTTTTATTTCGCGCCAAAAGTTATTTAGTTGCATTCTCTTTTTTTTCTCGCCTTTTGAAATTACAGTGTTGAAATTGTTTGAACCTCCGTTTATACCGTCGTTATTTCAGCACCCTGCATTCATGGCGTGGTGGGTGGAGGTGGAAGATGGAAGTGGACTAGGTGGTGGTGGGGGGAGGGGTTGATGTGACCTCACTAGCGCCAGCAGAATTCGTCTTGTGTAAGGCTAAATAGTGGTTGACGTCTGGCGAATAAGAAACGGCGTTGGGGTGACTGTCATGGCGCCTAAAAGCACTTTGGAGTTCTATTTTTAGTTCGCCGGCGCGTGTGTTTGCTCCCCACTCATCAATTGGGACTAATAAATAGAACAGCCGACGTATCGAACTCCGATACTCGCGCTTCTCTCTCACTCTCACTCTCGGCTTTGATCTCAAATGATTTTGGCAGCCATTTGAATTGCGAGGAGAGGTCTTTCAAACCGAACTGCGCCCTTCAAGGGGTTTAAAGATCTATAACTATAGTCCTAAAGGTTTGCCATCTTTTTAAAAAAATTATTTTGTTTTAATGTATGTATGCTTCGGCGTTCACTTATGAAATTGCGTAAAATTTGAGCTGTAGATAGTTCCGCAAATTTGAAGTTGAGAGCAACTTATTTCTGATCTCGTTTTTGCGTAATTATCGAGATATCAACCGTTTAAGTTTTAAACATTGCCATTAAAAATTCCAATATGTCGTCTTCACTTGGCCAAAATGGCGTTGATCATTCGAACGCCAATCACGTGCTACCAGTGATGCCAGCGACATTTTCCATACTAGATACCGAATTTCTAAGTATTATTCAAATAATGCCTTTGAGTGCTATTTAACAAAACAGGAAAAAATGCATTTTCGTTGTGAAGAGATTAAATACTCAAATAGACAAACGTTTGGGAATTCTATTTTTTTAATCACGCGTTGCGGCGCCATTGCCATGACGTTATATCACGTGACGAATTTACAACTACACCAAACTTATGATTCACACGCAAAGCATAGTTTTAAAAGTATTTGAAAATACTTTCTCTGCCATGATGGGACGCATGTGGGTTAAGTTGACGCAGTTGTGTCATTTTAATTTTAATGCATCACGTGTAAATTTAATGACGCAGCGTTACGCCATTTCTCAGCTATCGAATAACAGTAAAACACAGAAACGCCAACTGCGTTTTACAGTAAACTGTTTCTTCAATAAACTGTCAAGCATTTTATTAAATTTGTTGCTCAAGTTATTGATCAAGCAACCGGAATAGCAGTCAGAATATTACGAAAAATATTGTGAATTAAATTGCAAATGCAGCATCGCTTCTATCTATTTTTTAAAATAAATTAACAAGTTTCACGATCTTGCAATTGAAATTTATTTTTGGTGAAAAACGTGAGACAAATTTTAATGAAAAATTCTACTTTCTATTGTATGGCCATCAACGCTTACTCGTCCAGCCCCCGCAAAGGAAGCACATAAATTTAGAGCCGAGAGAAAACAAACAGAGAACTCGATTCACGTTTCACTAGGTCACCTAGGGTGTACACACACCGGTTGACATTCGAAAGATAAATGTGACTGAGAAAAATAATTCATCGGCTCAACTAGTCCCACAGGACGCGCAACACGATTTTGTTTCCTACCAAAAACACGCATCGGGCGAATTGTTCGAATCCCCGAGTGTTCGATCGAGCAGATGTTACCGCAAGTCGCTGCCGTTGTTGTTGCTGCTTCCTTAACAGCGGCTCCCCCTGGTCTACCACCACCAGCTCCTGGTCAGAGAGAACTGGGAGCGAGCGGCGAGAAGACGACATAGCGAAACGGCGATAAATTAATGAACGCTTCGACGCTGTTCGAAAAGCAGTTGTCTTCGGGGATTTGGGATTTGGAGATTTTTTCTCTCCTGTTTTATGAAGCGCTAATTAGGCCGTTAAACAGTAAAGCGGAACTGATGTTAACTATAACGCGGTGATAAAAGTTGGACTTGTGAGATTTGAACGAGCCTCTACGGATTGCAATCTCACTTCATGAATAACTCCACCTAGTGTAGACGATCTAAATATTAGAGTGCACTGCTGCCCCTTATCGGTCGGCAATCACTGCATGCGGTACGGTGCGTAAACCACTGCGGTTTACGGGGGGGGGGCAGAAGGGAGTTGGGTCATTCTCGCCAAAAGTAAACTTGCACGAAGTGGATGTACCCACGTTAAAGATCCCTGCCTAGGTAACTTATACTAAGCCTGGGCTAGGCAAAATTACCAGGTGGACCCCCTTAACAAACAATAATTACAGGGTGCCTGAAAAAATGTATTTTCTAGTTTTAGAGTCTACCGCTGTTCTAATTCGGTCGCACGGACTTAGGCGTTCGTCTGCTCGTCCAACATCAAAGAGTTCGAGACCGCTCAACTGCATCGAGGCGTTTAAGCTTCCCCCAACTCGTCTATTCACACACTATTGATTGTCGCCTTATTTTGACTAATCCAGTCGACAACAAATGGTTTCATTCCGCTCCGAAAACAACCAGCTTTTTTCACTCAACAATTTCCTCGCCTGCTTGTAAATAATTCCGGCGCTTTTCTTCTCTCGCTGAGCTCTTTCACTCGCCGCCTCGAGCTAAGTTTATCGTCTTCGGCTCCGGTCGCGCATCTACAGACTCAAGCCACGTATCCCACTCACTAGTTCAAAGCAGTCTGAAATAAATCGGTTGATTACATAATCTGTTTCTGTTCACCGACAGATTTATAAATGAGTGATGGTCTACTTACTGCTCTTGTAGCAAAATTATCTATATGTTTATTTTTATTAATATCTTGTTTGTTTTTAATGAATTCTAAAAGTTTCAAAGCGCCCGAAGATCAATGTCGAATTAATAACAAATAATCATTCATATATTCAAATAACCGGTGGCGATGCAATTTTATTCATCAGGTATAATTTAAATAAAAATTTAAAGTGATCACGTTATAGGGAACTATCGATACATATCGTGGTAGAATGGTCTCACGATTATTCCTGCGGGTTCTATTTCTAGTTCTGGACCTCCTTAACAAATACATACTCTGTATCTCAGATACAACTGGTCGTTCGACCCCCGACATAAACCCCATTCCGGGACTGCTTGTGGGTACATATTGTAATTGTAATTGTATTTACAAATTGAGTTCCAATTTTGTAATTCTTATACATCGACTCATCTCAATGGACCTAACCTAAACTCGAGCGATGACGACACAATTCTCCGCGTGTGCAACACTGATTCTGTTGCCAGGACGTCTCTAGAGCGGGACGAGGCTTGGTAAAACGGCAGCTGGACCAATTTTGGGCCGCCAAAGTCTTACAGCCACACTCGTGTGCGTAGTCCTAGTACACCAGCGCGCATGCGCTCACTGTCTTCGCTCCTGTCATTACGGCGATGGCTTTTCAGTTGAATTCGTTTTTGTTTATTTACAAATTCAATTTTGATCGTGTCGTCTAGCGAGATGAGAAAGGAGAAACCCGGAACGGGGCGGCCAGGGGACAAGGGGAGGGCTATCTCGGGGGGAGGAGTCCCTCAGCGCACCATCTCGCTACTTCGAAAAAGTAAAACATCCCCTCTAAACAAATTCAAATTGTGTTTTCTCTAAATTGGCTGTTGACATTGGACGAGGGAGTGCGCCCCTCATTTTGGCAGCAGGGAACAGTGGAACTACTTTCATTGCGCAGAAATGGCAAAAAAATCCAAAGAAATTTCTATGTCGGCGCTCATTTCTTCCAACTACAGTTGCGATCAAGTAAGGAAAGGAATAGTAACTGTAAACAAGTCTGTATTATAACAAAGTGTAGCTGGTGTGTTGTGTGATTGCCTCGCCACACGGGGCAGCAACGTACTCGTCCGTCACCAGAGGTGAGCTTTTGCCAGATTTGATCGCTTCACTCTGTCTGCTTTGTCGTTTCGAGACCCCATTTCCTCGCCGTAGGTGTGACGTCAGTGACTCTCGACCGCGGGTTTAGGCGTCACTAAAAATTCCCGAGGTGTCTGGCGGAATTGAACCCCCCGATTTCGTTGTCTAATTTAGCAAAGGTCGTACTGGATATTTTTTTCTTTTTTTTTGACTGCCCAAAGTTAATATTTTTGTTTTTTTGTAAGTTCTTGGCGTTTCTTAGCGGTGAGTGTTGATTTGGATGTGAGCAAACAAGATCTATGGAATAGTGACTGGGCGAGAAGAAAAGGGCCTTGAGTCCTGATACAATGTAGGCCAGTAAAGACGTTGCGTGTGGCGAGGACGCCAGGGTAGTTCAGATGATCAGTGGGCACTCATTCAGTGAATGAAATGTTCCACAAGACGTTGAAAAAATTAATGGAACTCACTTCTGGTTCTTAAACTTACCTGGGATGACGGATGGGGATCACTTGAATTTTAGTGGACTCGCAATAATAAATAAACTGCTGTAAGTTGGATTTAAACCTAAGATCGACTCCTTGTCGCGTTGGATAGTATTGGCTGAAACTGTTTACATCCGTGAGGGTGCGTAAACTGTTTCCAGCAATACTATCCAACGCGCCCGGAGAAGATTAGGAGCCGATCTTCTTAGGTGTAAATCGAGCTTTAAAGCGTCTCGGGGATCCAATAGAATCGGCTTGCTGAACTTTTAAACAAAAAATCGGTTATCTCATCGATACGATCCGTACGATTCCTCCATTCGCCGCCAGCTGGCGCTTGACGTATTACCCGCTGACTCGATATATCTAGGTTCATTTGAACGAACCCTGGACGCGGGTGCTTGGATCGTGTAAGATGCGCCACGCGTTGTGTGTGTGTGCAATTGGTCTTTCTCTTGGTTGAGAATTTATGGCGTGCGAAGAAACCATCTTGTCGGAGTTCGATCACTGGCTCCCTCCGTCTTGGCGTCCTTGTTTTATGAAGGAAAATCACCAGACGGACGATCATATATATGGAATGGCGGATGGCTTCTTAGAGAGTGAGAGAGAGGGATCTTGTCGAGCTCACCACTTTCTCGGTGGTCACTTAGCGCCATCTTGCGGCACGGGACATCGTTTTGTATTCAGCAGAAATAGCACGGCATTATAGTTTTCATTTATGCATAGTGGTTCACCTTCTGTTCATAGTGGTCTAGAACATACGAGTAAAACGGAGAAGAAGTGAAGCGCGATATTATTCGAATAGACTTTAACTATCGATTGTTCACTATCAAATGTTTTACGACTATCGCGGTTAGCGATACGTGTAAGTCTGGTTTCGTTAGCCGTTAAGTTAAACATCATTTATCATCTTTTAGCTCCATAACTACAACCTAAGTCAAGTCTCCGCCTTTCAGTCTCACGTAAACGCCGGTAGATGGCGACACACTATTTCACCACAAGATCCTCGCAATGGCGACTCGCCGACGTGCACAGTCGTAGTGTTATATTTGTTTATTAAATTCAGAGCATAACAACGCAACAACATAAAGATCTGCAATAAGCTGCGCAGATATTAGAATTTGCGGCGCTGCATTCAGTGTACATTTATTTCATGGCGCTGAGTTATGCCGTTTCTGAGCTCTCCAGTGGGAGACAAACACGTGCCTCCACTGGAAACGCCAATTGTGTTTTTTATTATAGTTCAGTCCCTAGACATCTATTGATTTGCTGCAACTAGTCAACTAGTTTTTAGGTTACTTTTGCTCGCAGTAAACCTTAAGTTTACTCAGACTAGCATAAACGATGTCAACATGATCTAGCTCCATATTTATTGAGCGATCGTTAAGTAGTGACCGTTTTTCTATATGAATTCGTAGTGGGGGTGGAGGGAGGTGGGGTGATTCGAGTTTGGGCTTTTAAGGAGCTAAAGGCAAAAAGTGAAAGGGGTTTTGGTTGGTGGTGGTGGCGGCGGCGCGAGGACGAACATTAGTTGCGAAACGCTGAATTATTCATGCAGTGACGACGTGCGATGGCGATGATAGATGGGGTGGCCGCTGAAGGGAAGGGGGAGGAAGAGGCCCTCTAGAAGAGATGTGGGGGGCTGGGGTACTCAGCATCTATCGACAAAATGGCCGCGGTGTGTGTGTGTGTCCAATTTGGAGAGCGTTGAACGGTTGGGCGACTGGCTCGCCGTCTATAAATTGATGGGGGTCTGCGATGAAGGGAGAGAAGGGCAATTCAATCGGTATCGCTCATACGATAAATAAATAGTGGCAGTACTTGCATACCAGATCGCCAACGCCATCTAGCGATCACGATGGTGATATTCTACAGTTAGAAGATTATTGTAGTCTAGGTGGTATGCTTATGTTCGTGAGACTTGATTATGTGAGGGATGCTAATTGTGTGTGTTTATTTTCTTGTTTTGTCTTTCAGATATGGTGATATGGTTCCAGCCACGATTCCCGGTAAGATTGTGGGCGGCGTGTGTTCTCTGAGTGGAGTGTTGGTCATCGCTCTGCCCGTCCCCGTCATCGTCTCCAACTTCAGTCGAATTTATCACCAGAATCAACGAGCCGACAAGAGAAAAGCTCAAAAGGTCAGTGATCCTCAGCCGCCACTACAAATAAAATACAGATTGTCACAAAATTTCTAGTCAAAAATTTAAAATTGCACAGATACAGAAGCAAAAGCAATCTCCCAACCATTGTTTTCCTATCAAATATCGAACAAATATCAAACAAATATCTCTGGAATTTTAAAACAAGTTCTGACACGTTAAAATTGTCAGCTCTCTTGATTCAAAAATACCAAATCATTTGGTTTAACTTTATTTTTATAAATTCCTATTCCCACGTTGTCGGGTGCGTAATGAAATTATGTATCTTTTTATATATTTCTCCAAGATCACCAGATTCTTTTAGCCATTACGGAAATGTAACTCTGTTAGTCGAGACCGATTATCATATTTAACAGTGTTCTTTTTATCTTGCCGTTTATTTGACTCCGGTCGTAGATTTTAAATCATCGGTTTTCCACGAACTCTCGACTAAATCAACTTAGTGACCCTTTTAACTAGGTCTATTGAATTACGCAGCGGGCGAACACTCTTTTTAATTTGCCGCCGCCGCCTCCTCCTCATCTGAGCGTCGAAATTTAATTCTATCCCAGCGCGCTTTGCTTCCTGGTGGCTAATATGCTGATCTGAAGGCGGCGTCGTAAAATCGTATTATATTATTTCTTGTGGTATCTGGTTGGAGAGTGGGGAGGCACAAATTAACAGTATTACATTTTACTAAAGTAGTCGCGACCCAAAATTTGATTAAATAAAGAAGGGAGAGACTCGGGACCTACGTGTAAATGGTCTATTAATAATCTGAACTGCAGTTTCCGGTAATAAAGGAGCACATTTCGATACTAAACATTGGTTATATGACCAGGAAACTCTACTTGCTCTTATTAGTTGAACACCAGTAACGACGAAACCCCCCGGTTATAGCATCCCAAAATTCAGTTTCGTCAAATTCTGATGGATTCCCTTCTTAGAGCGCATTTTAGCTGCAATTTTTTGGCATTCCTAAGAACCAAAAAAATATAAATGGCGCGAGAATACGGGTCACCGTTACTTAGTACTAATTACTTAGTTTAGCACGATTGAACAGTGCGCGTTGTGACATTGAACAGAATTATTCGAGTCCATTCTAGGTCGAGGAACGGAGGAAGTACTGCTCGTTTTCGATTTGAAACTCGCCCATCTCTGATAGGCTCAATAATTTCAAACGTGTAGGAGTGGGGTGCGTATACCTTGTGAAACGGTTTGCCCACGCGATCTGTATTTGAGGAACGGGCAAGTAATGTGAAGGAACGTGCGCCTCAATCTCAATCGCAATTAAGAGATGCGTGAAGACGACGTTCCGTTAATCGTCAATTTATTTTTATGTGACAGAGCAGCGCATCGTCGGCATTCCATTAATCGTTATTTAACCCCACCCCTTTATAATGATCAGAAAGACGTAGTTCTACTTCAAAATCCGATTTTTGTCACAACGAATTTGAATAATTAATTAATCTTTCTGTTTGTCTCGAAATTCTTCGTGTCCACCACCAACCTCCTCCCCCTGTGCAGAAAGCGCGTCTGGCTCGCATCCACATCGCCAAGGCGTCGAGCGGCGCTGCGTTCGTCAGCAAGAAGAAAGCGGCCGAGGCGCGCCTCGCGGCGCAGGAGAGCGGCCTGGAGATTGATGACGCGCAGGAGGACATCTTCGAGTTGCAGCATCACCACCTTCTGCGCTGTCTGGAGAAAACAACCGTAAGTGTCGCCACTAGAGGTTCCTCCTCCTACGAGACTCCTCAGAACTCGACAACAATCATATCTGGCTTGAGTTGACGATAATCACACGTGGACGTGTTTCTCTCTCACTCTTCTCTTTTTTGCTTTTTTTAAATCCCCCCTACCACCACCACCACCACAACCCACTCTACACATCTAAAAAAACAATGTGGGTTTTTTTTATTCGCGTCTCCTCTTCCCTCTCCCCGCCTCCCCCCCCCACCAACTCCCCCACATCCTGTAAATAAAAATCATGGCGACGAACTTTTTAAAATCAAATATCTATCACGCGTCTTGGCGTCCGCGAAGATGGGGAGGACTTGATCTTCCCCCCCTCAAAGAAAATAAGGCCCCCTCGTTTACTCGTGATTCAGCTGCGCCCTCTGTCGGGAGACGAAACGCCAACTGATAGTTTTCTCAAAACGCCGCGTGGTGGACGTTTTTTTGACTCAAGCGCCTTCCAGAGTCGCTCGACATTGCCGCCAGGTGCCGCCGCGACTTTATCGATTCGTCAGTGTCGATAACACTACAATCGATTAATTTCGATACGCTGACTATTTACAAACACATATATATATATATTTATTCGTATAAAAAAATATATCATAGCGGACACTGCTAACCCCCCAAGTTTATATATAAACAGTTTGTTGTCAGTGTTCCAGCCTGACGTCATTGTCAACGGCAGTGTTTATGGCCACACAATATCGATATTGACGATTATTTGGCAGATTTGGGCGCATTTTCGTGCCCGGAAATGTGATGGCTTGCGTGATTCGTTTTCTCTCTTCATTTATTTCTTTGACATTTTTTTTTTGTTTCATGGGTTGTGATGATTAATTACGTTGCTGAAGGACTGCGGTGGTTGTGTTGTTGCCCGAAAATAGATCTAAATGAACTTTGACACTTGGTATTTTGTCGCTTATCTTGACCAAATCTTAATTCGTCACCCCTGTGTGGGAGGTTTAAGCATGCCCATATGATATGAATAACAAAAACCGTAAGCAACCAACTTTTTTTTAGTGTATTATAATATTCCGATCAAGTTTCATTAATTACGAGATAATGTGTTGTATGTGTTGACGTTAAAGTTAGAGCACGTTCTGAAATTAGAGCCTGAACTGTCGAAGATGCCGATTACCGATTCAAAGAACCAACGCACCTCTTTAGTCCTTACTCGTTGGATATATGAGATCGGGGGACTATTGTTTGAAGAAGTATACGAAATCAATTGGTGGTCATTTTCGTAAGTTGTGTGGTCACTCTAGGTTGTGTTTACGGTGACGTGTAGATTTTTGTATTCCAGGGTATCGCTAGTCGAGCTTTAAAAAAATTAATTTGACCTGATGTAGTTGCTGTATTTTATGTCTAGGACCACGTCCTATAATTTCTTGAAACCGGCAAAGGCCTATATACTGATATCACTCTGATAGGATTCACATTGAACGATAATTTCCAATCGAATCTAGATATCGATAGAGCTACAGGTGAGATCGCACTGTATGTACAGGTATATATTCATACGAGGAGATTTCAGAACTATACTATCAAATTTCGGTTCGATCTTTTCCTTTTCTGGAATTGAAGTCGTGTTCGCTGTTCTATATATATATAAATATATACGATATTAGAATATTAGAACGAGGTTTTCAACGTTTCAAATTAGAATTTCAGATCCCCTATCACGATGAAGTTCCATTTGATAGACACGTACCAAACTGGTTAATAGTGTAGTTGGCACACGCCTATGTTTTTTCGAAGCGAGTTAATCAATAAGTTGCTGTGAGTTGGGGGTGCGTTTGCCAAAGAAGTGTAAAAATCGACGAACATCGTTTGTTTTTCGAAATATCTCAAATTTCGTTAGACACTGTGCCTCAGTTCATTTATAAGTACGTCATCCGCTCTATTCGTAAAAGGTCGATTTAATTTGCATTTGCATATCCGCTAGAGGAAAATCACTCACCTTATACAAAGTACAGGTAGAAGTTTGCATTCGGGACAATGTATGCTTTTTTTTTTGTTTCTTTGTTTTTGACAAATGAATTTAAAAATAAAGAATTTATCTCTATTTACAAAATGAACATCATTATGTATGGCTCATAATGCGTTGTATTTTCAATTAATATCCTGAAACAATAGTAATATTATATTGATATCTGACAGTATGAGGCATATCCAGCCGGAGAAGGAAGCAGATACTTTGAAATGATTTTAATAAGATGGAATTCGGATTTATGAATCCACAGGTATGAGAACCGCGTGGCATCGACGAATTCTCATTGGCTGGTATTTCACTACCATGTTATTATCACAATAAATGTTTGATCAAATCAAATCCGTCCAATTTTTCATTACCTTTTCCCGTTGTTATCGACTCCTGGGTGTCGTTTCCCGACGAATCTTCGACGCGAAGAAAAAGATTCGTCGGGAAACGACACCCTGGACAAGGTGATTAACGATTTTAAAAAAATAGATTGTAATGACAGAACTCTATATTTTTAAATTCATTTGTTTAGTCGACTTCTTTAGAAATAATACATTTGCTCTCAATCTAAACAGAAGGTCAACCGCATGCCCGACATGTTATCTTCGTTAAATATATTAAAATATATTTACAATACTAGTTGCTGTATAGATAGTCATTGAAAACCAATCAATGCCGTTTTCACGGGATTATTACATTTCATGTGTTTGCGTAGTCTTAACATTGATAGCATGTCATTTTTTAGAACACCGTTGTTAACAAAAAATTAAAAAATCGAATCGGTCGTTTTTCGTGTTACCATTTGACGTGCGCCTAGGCCTTTTAGAATTTAGCGTCGTCAATAGTGGACGATGGTCATCTAGTCAGTTTTCCAAGTGTGGCATGATGTGTGTCATTCACTGAAATAATTGATCTCGCCTTCAGAAAATACGAAATTGTGGTTTTTATGACGTAACAAAACGTGCTTGAGATTGATGAGGTCTTGATCTGTTTATTTTTTTTAATGTATGTTATATTAAAAATTTATTTGAAGAGCTAATAGGCATAATTTACTGATGTTACGGATTATTAATCAGACATTAATCGAAACATCATTTGGATAATATTTTGCGTGATGAATTTCCGGAAATTACTGTTCGAACTAATCCAAATTTAATTAATTAAATCTTGATTATTAATTTAAATACTTTACACTTTTCTTCTTTACTTTTTTTAAAGCCTCGTTTTTAGTGACCTGCTAAATTGAAATCGAATTGCATCCTGACGAAATCTTTTAACAAATTTATAATTTTCGGTATCACATTCGGGTGTCACCTGAAATGACTTTTGTAGTGTTGAGTGTAGTTGCTATCAAAAGTGATAGTTGTGCTGCGAGACACCGACAATTTGGTTGTGCATTTGGCAGGGCAGGCTTCGGCAACGTACAACGAGTAGCTAGTTTTCGGGATCACATCACATTTGAGCCTGTTAATCAGCGACAGGTGTGTGCTTTACCTATATAGATACTCGGTATATAAATATATATGTCCGTGCACTTTTGTATTCATGTGACAAACCTGTCTGTGTATTTTGTTACTGTGGCCATGATCATATAACAATCGTAATAACATCTTTACTACTGTCGAAACGAGTAACAACTTTTCTTATTTCATTTTTGCCGGCTGGAAGCAAAACAAAACGCACAAGTTGGGTTAACGATTTTTTGTTTTAAGTGGAAGATCTGATTTTATCAGTAGTTTTAAATTCTGACGTTTGCACTGTAATTTGAACCGTCATTATTTCACCAAGAGCCAATAACTTAACTTAAACTATTGCGTCCAATTTTGTCATCAGATGTTACTACGTGCTTCAATTCGTCAGAACGTCATTTAATTCTTGTCACAGCTTCATTTCTATTTGGCCTACCTGCCTATATACCCGAGACTGGTCCAACTATTTGCGGACCACCCTGTATATATACCAGAAATGGCGGCGGCCTCCCCCTCAACACCCCCCCATATCCCAAAACTGAGTTGTTTGTATATTGATTATGCTTCCCCCAGTACACATCACACAGCCCCATATATCTCTGTAATTAAATAAAATTAACTCTGTCTATAAGCGATCAACTGCTAACGATATGACTCTCTCAATTATTCAGTGCCACGGTTCATGAACTGTGAGTGTGTGTGTGTTTCGTCTGTGTCCGCTCTCTATTCCTTCACGAGCCAGAGGCGTATCGATTAATCGATTAACTGGTTTAACGACCCGTCGAGCAGGAATGAGTTGTTGAGTCGTTATTCGTGCTTATTAGTAGATGGTTTTTTTATGGTAATTATTCGTAAAAAAATCAATAGGTCCCGGTAATAATTGGCTAATCATTACTCTCGATGAAACCTCGTTTATCCGTGACGTTCTCAATTTTAAATATTTATATCCCAGCCTCTGATTTGGAATTATTGCTTACGTTCAGCTTCTTCTGATTGAACTCGTAAAGACCTGAATTTGACTTTGTTCGCTCATGTCCCGCCGTGTGTACTAGTTATCATTTCTATTTTTAAAAATAGTCATAGTGAATGTTTCCAGTGGCGGCTCGTTCTATCTCATCAGGGAGGTCTGGCATTAAGTATTGTTGGGGGGGAACAAGAGAACGCAATAACATGAATTTTAACCGCTTTTCAGAGAAGCGTGTCTCGGCAATGTCACGCGTATAAAATTTGATGACATCCTAAATAAATTTATAGTCACGAGCCGCCAAGGGGATACTTCAAATTGAAAATCATCCCATCAAAAATCGCCGGCACAGTCGATTTCCATTTGAGGGGAGTGCGAGAGGGAGTGAGGGACCAATTCGGTGGCTGACGTTGCCGCATGACCTTTTTTAAGTGCAGCTCCCTCCCCCCGCCCCCACTATTACTCCCCCACCCCCCCTTATGTCAATGAGCACTACCAGCACCTTTTTTATACATCTCTGTCTCACCACCGCCTTGTAATGGTATGACGTGACTTCACGTGTTTTTGTTTTTTGCTTCTGTTTTCGAACATCACCGTTTCTGCCTCTCTACCACCTGATCACCAACCCACCAACCACTACCACCAACCAACCAACCAACCAACCACTTCCGTTTCTTCCACATTTACTTCTTCTACTTTACTACTACTACTACTACTTCTACTGTACTCGTGCCGCGGGTTCGCAAGGAGCGGGGATGCGGAGTTGGTCCTGAGATGTTGGGGAGATGTCCTGCCAAATACAACCATTGCAGGGTAGGTTCGATTAAAGTAATAGTTTCGTGGGCTGTTCGCCAGTGGGCGCTGACAGCGATTCGTTTTTTTTTTTTTAATTTTTGATTTTTTTTTTTGTGGTCGATGTTAGGCGTCCGGCAATTTTTTTTCACTGTACTCAATGACTATTTTGCGTGCCGTGCTGTTTTTTGTTTTGCAGTGATGTCAAGTTTCGTATACTCGTATCGTAAACCAAGTTATCAAGTATCGTAATACAGTCCTGTGTATTTTTTAATTTTTTTTCTTCTCGGATTTAAGGTGCCCCTCTTTCTAGGTGGCGCTGTTTTCGCATCTTAAGTTAATGATATGGCAGCATGGTCCATTTCTTGTAAATGCTAATTTTTTTGGTTGATGCGTCAAGTATTTGTTAACAGTCATGGAAGATTCGGTCTGGCTTTCCTAACATTTTTTTTTAACAGATGCGAATTTTTTTTTGGAATTTTGAAATATCCGTGAACACGATACTAATCTGTCCAGGAGAATTACATGTACATTGTGCGCGTTTTCTGTTGCATGGAAGAGTCACGTAATCGTACAAACAATCCGACATACACTGACACAGTCTTAATACATGTAAATGGGTCCGATATTTGAAGGGGTGGGTCTCTACTTTACTCCCAAATTTGGAAGAAATGGATGCATTCACCTCTCTATCTATTCTCTCTTTTTTGCTGAACACTTTACTGTTGACGAATCTGCGTTGACGATGTCCTCTCTCGCATGCAATTTAAGCCTTGGATATCATTTCATCCCTGTACAGTGTTGACGCCTGAAAAATAATTAAATAATTCTCAGCTTGGCTTTTTTCGCTGTATATGGATTTCTAGTATAACCCCTAATCACTGCATCGGCACACAATTTGTAACCAGTCAAATGATCTCACATTTTTATCATACCTGAATTCAATTAGGAGATTTTTGGTCAAATCGATCAGCACAACTTAACAAGTTATTACCAATTCCAGGAATTCAATTTTCTCTCTCTGTCTGTCTCTTAATATTTCAATTTCATAGTGATCACAATTTATTTTTAAATATTAGCTTCAACCAAATGTTAGTTCTAATTCATCAACTGTGTATCATCGATCTAATTGTTATCCACTTTCTCTTAATTCTACCGAATGTCAATTTTTTGTTGCATATGTTCAATTACATGAGGGTCTGTCTTTAATCGCATATTCGTTCGTTAGCTCGCAATTAGAAGGAACCAAAATACCTGTGGTGTCTAATTGCGACAATTGAAAGTGTGCAGGGGTCACTGGAATAGATAATTGAAATCGGAATGAGCGATATGTAATGAAATAATTTTTAGCCCTAGGTGTAAATATATTAAGTCATCGTCCAAATGTTGAAGGCATGTCACACGTTCTCGAGATTGTGTTATGGCAATGGACCAATCATTGCGACCGCAACATCAATGTCTGTGCGCTTGCATCTGTCTTGAGTGTACATATCTCTCTCTGCCTGTCACATTTCAACACAAGTTCTCAAGGTTTCTTCTAATCATTGGGTGTCATGTTTTTAAATGGCGACTGACAGCAACATTTATATAGGAGGAATGCTTTAACACCATGTTACTCGATGTGAAATTGAATTGATTCAGCTGCAACATGCAACAAAAGACTTACCATTGATATTAATTCAACAATCATATATTTTTAATCACTTTTTCATTCAGTTTGAAGGACATTGGTGATTGTGCTCGACTCGACAACACATTCATATTTTTTGAATCAATTTACGAAAATATTACGAGGCGTGGTCCAATAAAATGGGTTCCAATGTTTTGTTGTATTATTGCATCTTTGCGAAATGTTGACTGATTTTCTCGAAACTTGATACAGATGTTAATCAATAGTGCTTTTTAAATTCTCCAAGCCCAGGGGGCGCTTTTCAAAATGACTCTAAAAAATAAGATCACTTTAGAACGCCCAAATGTAATGTATCGTTACCTGGGCTCGGTAAATATAAAGCACTATGATGATTAACATATTATTATTATAATGAGATTAAAATCAACCTTTCGCAAAGATACATTAATTCAGATATTTTGAAACCCATCTTATTGGGACCTCACTGTACAAATGTTATATACATAAACTAACTTTGAGAGGTTCTCTTTTCCAATAATAATAACACATTTCAGTGAACCCCAAAACTGGAAAAGCTGTTTTTGACAAAAGCACGATATAGAATGACGTCATTTATAATGATTAATCTAACATTTAGAGCTGTCGTAATGAAAAGTGGGTTTAGCCCGCAATTGTGCTCGCTTTGAGGGTCCATCACTTCGGTCGCCTGTGTTTCACTTCATTTTCTTTTTTTATTATTTCGAGACCTTGTTCTGAAATGAAATGTCCGTGTCCCGTCCAGTGTGATATTACATACAAAAGGGCAGATTGTGTCGATGGAGTTTTTCTTTTGTTGAAAACACGTGTGTTCTTTTTTCTTTTCGTACACAATGTCCGTTGTTCTGTGATTGTCAACATACTCGATTGATGAGGGCCTGTTTTATTTGAGAGATCTATGTTGAAGTAAAGTTTGAAGAGACACGGTGGATAAATATATCAGATATCTTTTTTATGTTTATTAACTAAGATTTAAACTTTATTAAATTTATTTTAAATTTTAGCACGTTTACGTCAGTTAATCAATTTTGTCTTTGTTTTTTTATTTGTCATTTAGTTTAAACCTTGTTTGTTCTTTTAACTTATTGTTGTGCATTTGTTGTTAGCTTCCGTATATTACGTAATGCCGAATTTCTGCATTCAAATCTAAATTTTTCGGATATACAAATGATATCGATTGAAACTTTTTATGAAGTGATATTTTAATATAGTTAAGAGATTTTAAGTGAGATTTTAAGTGAGATATTCTTTCGAATCCAGTGTTTCAGTATTCCTTCAATGTTCATTTTGTTACTTTCGACATCTGATATATTTTTTTGTTGTTCTTGCTGTTGTTTTAGTAGAAGATATTTATCCATTGGCGTCTTCCTCACTTTCACTTCATCAGTTCTCCATTTCTTTTTTGGTCACGGTTCGTGGTAGACAAATACCTGCCATCAATTGCCACGAGCCCTCATTCTTTACACGTTCAACGTAATTGCGAACGATTATTAGCCATGTAGACCGTGTGACGAACAAACCAATTCATGTTCACGTTCTATTTTTCTTCCCGTTTTTTCAAAACCAAAAAAAAACCCACCGAACCCCTACTTGCCCGGGTACGCGACGGTGACTTGGCGACGAAAAAAAAACCACCACCACCACCACCACCCCCGCCGTCACACCAACTTGGCTGACATCCAAAACCACCTCCGCTTCTTCTCTTCCGTCCCAAATATCGTCCGAAACGATCGTCGCGGGGGACACTTGGGGGTGATGACGTTGATGACCGACCGCAGGACCGGGAATTCGTGGAGATGGACGTGCCGTATAACGGTCAGCCGAATCGGCCCTCGATGACGCCGGCCCACAGTCGGACGCCCTCGGTCTCGTCGCGCGACTCCCTCACAGGACTGCGCTGCTGCGGGAAAACATTCTGCGGCAAAAAATATCAGGTATCTCTTTCACTATTCCTCAACTTTCCATCTCTCTCTCTATCTCTCTTTTTCATTCTATCTCTCTCACTCACTCACTCTCGCTCTCTTTTATAGTGTTGTGATCGACGATAGGTGTTGTGACTATCGCGATCACGTCTTTGGAGCTACAACTCCAAAAGTGGTAGAAGTGGTTTAGAGTATGGGAGTCAAAAATCGTGATTCTGTAACAAGTATGGCGAATTTGCTCGCTTTTGTAAAAGCGAGCTCAATAAGAGATTGCTCACTAGATGGCGCCATCCCACTCGCAAATATAACAATCTGATCATTAAAGCCGGGTTTACATTACAACACAGGTAGTTGTGCAGAAATACTATTCCGTGTGACATTTCAAATGTAACCCAAAATGTTGTATTGACCATTGATCCATTATGATGCAAATCCCACTTAAGTGAGCCACAAGATTTTTATCAAAATGTTTTACGCCAAAGTAGTCGCACAAAGTGACGAAGCCGATGGCTGTATTAAACACGTTGTGATGGGATTGTTGGTTGGAGAGCAATCAAAGATCGGCGAGAAGATCATGGATAAACAAAAGTTTATTTTTTTATTTTTTTATTCACTGAAGTGGATATCACAACAGGAGCTTCTGTGCTTAGGTATCCCCTCTCAGTGCTTAGGCACTATTGTGAGAGGCACATTTTCAACAGTACCCCGGGATCGAATAATCGAGAGCCCGCGCCGGAAATCGAACCCGGGACCGCCGAACCACAGTTCGTCGTTAAACCAACTGCGCTACGACGGTTCGTACTTACGATGATTAGAACCTCTTAAATTACAGGTAGCACATAGTGAATTATCTGAAAATTGGAATATATTAAGTGGTATTACAAAATGCGGGATGTTATATAAAATAAAACATCGATTTTTATTTTATCAGATCTTCTGAGAGATAATCACATGATTTTTTGTTTCATAACAGATACAACAAACCGACATTTTGGCTATTTCAATTTCTCTTCGACACGTCTGAAACGAATAAAAAGTGGCCCACTCAGCTTCCTCCAACCTATGCAAAATCGGAAGAAATATTTTAGAACAAAAATTGAAATAGCCAAAATGTTATTGTTATATTATAATATTTTTTTGAAAACATCATGCGATTCAATGTTTTATTTCAGATGATCTAATAAAATAAAAATAGAAACGGGCTTTTAATATAGTGTACATTTTGTCTTACCTGTAATATACGAAGTTGATGTTCTTGTCCCCGATTTTCGATTGTTGTCCAACAATCCTACCACAACGTGTGTTGCGCCACCGTGTGAGCAATTATTGAAACTTACGTAATCTGTGTATGGTCATCAAGAAATGAGAGTCAGCCATACCTCTTTTTAGGAAGTCATCCTGTTAGTCCTTGCCTCAAATTCAGGCGTTTCCAAATTGTTGTTCCTAAAATGTTTAATCATTTATGTAGGTAAAATGTCATTTTATTTTTCATAGTGATAATTACAAATTGATATAATTAATATATAGTATATATATATAACAAAAAAATAATTACACTTGATAATTATTTATCCGCGTGTCTTTTGTGATTCATAACCGGGTCCACATTTTCAATGCCAGTGTGGCAGCCTTAGGGAAAAAAACAATAGCTTAGCACATTTACGAATTGCACGGTGTCGTCCCAGTGCCGTGACATGACATTTCCATTTGCGTGCCTGGTAAAAAAGATAATCCGAAAATCCGGTTGCCATTATGAAATTGACGTCTGCACACTAGACGATAGAACTTCTTCGCTTCCCACTCCTCCCCTCCCCCTTACATTTGTACCACTATAATCCTTCTCTCCTCCTCCTCCTCCTCGCCATCACCACCAACTACTCAATCCATCTTCTTCATTTAATCCTTTTGTCCCTTGGGTCAACTACCGAGTCTCAATTTCATATTAGCTCATTTTTTGACTCGCATAACTACTGTACTCAAAACGAGTCGGGCTGAACATGACTTAGGGGTTTTTCGTTTAATCAGAAGTTGTGGTAATTGCGGTCAGTTTTGTTTTCTATTGATCACTCACTGATTGTTTAATTGGCTGAAAACGTTAAAAGTAAATTGTGAAAAGTTTATAGTTACGTAACTTATGTTTAAAATCTGTCTACAAGTATTTCTATAGTGTAGAGTGTGGTCAAAAAAATAGAGTTCAACATTTATTTATTGCGTCTTTGCGAAGCATTAGCTGATTTTCTTGAAACTTGGCTCAGATGTTAATCAATTTATTGTTTTTTAATTCCCGGAGCACGGGGGGCGCTGCATTGAGACGTGTATTTAATTTGGGCGCTCCAAAATACTAATTGACCATACTAATTAACCCCAATTGTTATCCTCATTTTTTTTAAATTATACTTACACACGCTAAAATAAATACTACAAAATTTTTACACACTAATCATTAGTTTTAAGGATCTGATTTTTTTAAAATTGTATTTGCGCACATTTGCCTCTGCAATTCATTTCAAATTCTTAACAATTGAGGAAACCTCTGTGCCTACAATTATTGTTTGCAATTTATCTTGCCCAAAGTAACGCCTGAAATTATATTTAAAAATTATCTTGCAGAAAAATTACTATGTTTTTTCATAGCAAGTTTATTAAAAAAATTGCGCTTCGCGCTTTCATGTAATTTTTCAAAAATCGTACACTTTCGGTAAGGGGGAATGGAGAAAAAGAAATTTAGCATTTTGCAGATTTCACTTATCAATTATAAACAAATAGCAAATAAAGAAATTATATGTGATTTAGCAATTTTTATATTGCCCCATCGTGACGTCGCTTCAAGAGAATCAGTCAACCTTTCGCAAAGATGTAATGTAAAATATGTATGTATGTCTGACTCCCAATTTTATTGGGTCACTCTGTAGATGAACTCTGAAATTGCAAGGTAGCGAATCGTTTCACTCTCAAATTGACAGCTGTTTCTAAATCATGAATTATTGAGTACTTTGTGAATCGGGTCAGCTGTACGTGCATAAGTGCCGCTAGACACCGTCTCAGACGATGGCATGTTCTGAAACGAATCTCTTGGAAAATTCCGACAATATAGATATTGTCGGAATCGGTCTCAATAAAATGAAGTCTAGCCCCGATCGATGAAACTTAGAAGACGTTGTGGGGGGGGATGAAGTGGGGGGGGATAAGATAGTTTACCGGAAAGCGGGCACGAATTCTAAAAGAATATAGATTTTTGTGTAACTTCTGGGTTTTTTTCCTCTCCCCCTATCCACTCATCATTCTTGGAAAGGACGCTTTCTTCTCTCCTTTCAATGAGACGTTCTTGTTACCGGTTACACGCTAGACAAGACGAGAATAAAGGAACTCAAATAATCTTAGTCGTCCGCGTCATTATGAGTTCACGGCGAGTTTCCGAAATACGTGTGTTACGCGTCCGACTAACTCTTTGGACGCGCGACATCGTGTAATCGAATAGCCTGAAGGCGGCTGACGTAGACTTAACGGATGTTTCGCAAACTCTCCCATCCGATCGTTACGAATGAGAAATAATACTTCCAGCGCCTGTCTCTGTACTTCAAATATCAATTTCTCAATTTTTTTTCAAACCCAACTGTCATCTGTTTATTTTTAGAACTGTTTTCAGCCTTGTTTATGTCGTCGTCATTTTCGGTATTCTTCTTTCGTCGGGATGAGATCGCTGAAACGTTCGATCCGAAGTCATCCAGTCACCTATATCTTTACAGTATTTTCATATAATAAATAATTCATGAACCATGGAGATGAGAATACCAATTTCATTCACTTGTCCTCGGTGAATAAATAAATAATCTAAAATCATTTATTCGACTGAGATTTACCGAACATCTGGAATTGATTGTTACTCCAGTGCTTACACTTACACATATTGAAAATGGGAACTGATTTAAATTCAATTTTAAAAATATGAAAACGTTTGTGAAATGGAATGAAATTTTGCCAACATGTTGGCAATATCTTCCTGTTTGAATTGCGCTCGAGCACGTGCAACTCCGTGACGTCATTCAAATTTGCCAGATTTAAACCTCAAGAGTTCGATTGATGACGTCACGCAGGTGTACGCGCACAATGGCAGTTAAACGAAAAATTTATTAGGAAAATAATTATGGAAATAATTAGAGAGTTGATGCTGGACTCGAGCAAGAAAAATTTATTGTCAACATGTATGCTAAATTTCGTTACGTTTGAATTTGAATCAGTTCCCTATTTTTAGTACTCATACTGTGTGCATCGTGACTAGCAATTGAAATTGACCAGACATTTTTACCTGTATTATGGAACCCGGGTTACCTTTAAGTCCACTTTTCCGATCGTTTCCTATCCTTTGAGGGGGAATATAGGGGATAGAAGGGGGATTGGATTTGCGCACTCCGAATGGTCGAATTTATTGCCATGATGATGGTTGATTGGGGGTGAGTAAATTGTGACAAGAGGGAATTTAACTGTGTTTGATGAACGCATGTTATTCCAATAAGCTCGGCTGTATTTATATTTATAGCGCACTCTCCGTGACAGCTATGACGTCATTTTTAATCGTCAAGAGTTCCGAGAACTGATTAAAACGCTTTGATATAAAAATCGAAACTAGTCGTTCGATGTCATGTTTTAATCCGTCCTACGTCATAAATTTCGTTTTGTACTATATACTAAATATTTAATTACGTGTTCTGTCAGCATAACATTATTTTATGTCATGTTGCCTGATCAGAGATTGGTATCGACTTTTATTATTATCAATAAATAGGAGTGGGTGTTTTTGTTTTTGTAAGTGCAACCTATTTAATGATGGCCTGCTCTCAATGTTACGACGTCACTCGTCGCTATTTTTGTATTGCTCATTGAATTTTTATGAATGTACGCTTTGCACTGTTTCGTCTAGGATTCGTTAATTCTATTTTTTGTGTCGCCGTGTACGAGTTCACGTCAATTTTACATCAATTGAGATTGCATGTCCGAGGGAATGCCGCGTATTTTAAATCTAATGTAGTTGTCCGAAACCGATATTCAGTTTTCAGAATTCTTCTTGTAAGTTAAAAATTGATATGGGGATTAGCACTTGTACCAATACAATTTGTTGAGCACATTATTTGTTCTCAATTACTTCGTATCAGGATTCCTTAGCAGCTTTAAATATTCGTGAGTGCGATTGAATGATTCTACGTTTTCTTTAAAAAAATTAATTGTATAGACGAATGTGAACTATTTTCAGATACAGCGAGTGGAAGTACAAATAAAACGTCTTGAAGAAAATTCCAAAAAATTCAATGCTTCCACTACTTCTTTGGTGATCATAACCTAACACTAATTTTGGGTGTCGCTTTCTTAATTAATAATTAAATTGTTATTTTAGTGTTCGTCATTGATTATGTACGGAATTTATGATGGACTTCAATTTCTGTTCATGATTAATTTACACGGGTCATGTGTGACATCCGTTTTCTTAATGACTAAATTGTCGCTTGAATGTGGGCCTGTCTCAGACGTCGAACTACCGTGGCATTCCCCTGTAGTGATTCAATTGATTTTCTACTTTTAGGCAGTTGAATGTAACACTAACCTAGCCGCCACGGCCTAAGAATTCCGCCAGGGACTCACGTAGTTGGAAGGGTAAACAAGATTATTCAGATTTCCCCTCTCTCTATATATATATCTTTCGTCTCCTCCTTCATTCGAGTCAATGAAATTGGTGGTGTTCACTTCATATTGGAGAAATGTGAAGAAATCGAAATTCGAGTTCATCGTACATGTAATGACTCGTTGACGCACCTCGTACAGATTCCGGTATCCTTCAACACAGTTCAGCCACAAGAACAGTTTACGCCGGAGTTCTCTCTCATACGTGAATGTCTTGTTTATATTATTGATCCTATCAATTTTGGAATGTTTATGTCCTCTTTTTTGAATACTATCAACTCAATATGTTTCCAGTGTGCGAATTGAAATGGTCGTTCTCTTTATCTGCTGGATGAACCTTCAACCCGAGCGTTGATGACCAAAACTAATCCAAATCTTGATTAAAATAACGATTCCGTACAGTACATGGTGCAATGACAAACTTTGTATTTTAGAAAAGCGTTCGACCAATTTATTTAGTATCAATGTATCATCCATTTCGCGATGCACTATTAAATGTGTCAATTAATGAATTAGTAACCCTGAATATATCCACCAATAATATTTAAGAAAATTGAGATGGAAACCATTTCATCTTTGATGAAGAACCATAATACAACATGGTGTGGTAATATTTTTTTAGGAAAGCGTTCGACCAATTAAATTATTATCAACTGTTCATCCATT